>JAVYIG010006879.1:0-110332 GCA_035222895.1 Strongylocentrotus droebachiensis
ACTCTTCCTTGGTCAGAAAGATATACTCTATCTTTGTTTTAGTGCTCCCCTGTTCCTGGGTAGCCCACGCAAAAAGTCATGCGCATCCTGGATGACGATCTTCCTTTGACTGCGTTGTCAGCCATACGCTTGACAGTCCCACCAATTCCGTCGCAGGGCCCTTTGCCGTGCCCCGCCTCAAAATAGTTCCATTGGGCATGGATTCCTTCAAAGATTTCTGCGTGTTCCCCTACAACGGAAAACATTGTTTTGTTCCGATATTGGGATGTAGGGCTGTCGGTCCAGTAGTGCACACGTGACAATTGAGGCACCAGCTCTTGCAATCTAGGAATCACCTTGCGTAGAATTGCGACTACAGTCGTCGAGTTGTGTCCCTTTTCGTCCGACACAACTACCATGCTTTGGTGGGCAAGCTCATTGTTGTTGTCTCGATAATATACAACAATTGGGTGCAGAGTAACTCCATCTTGACTCCAGTAGCCGCTCTGCACCTCCTCCAATGGCACACAAACATAGTTCTCTGCAAAGTCCATTTGTACGATGCATTCACCAGCAGGAAGTGTTTTCTTGCACTCACTTAGTGCCTGGAACTGTTGCTTTTACTCGTGCAACATGCTGTCTAAATTCACCAATCCTCTGCTTGAAACAAGTGATGAACTCCTCCCTTTTCTTTGATACCCTGATGATTTTAGTCTTTTTTCTGTTATCAACTTTCACTCTTGACCACTCTTCAAACTGGACTTGCTCGGCTGTAACCCGTCAAGGAGATCATCTATCTCGGCTTCATTGTGACTTTTGATGAATTCATCTGGGTTTTCATTGACAGCAAGGCCTAATGATTTCATCGCTTTCAGCTTCAGAGTGATGTTCTGATGTTTTTGGCAAAGACACAGGTTCCGCGATGCGAATTGCACCGGCTTGATGTGTGGACATTGGTTTTGTCGTAGACGCTTGAATGATGACAGTGACACTCTGCGCTTTTCCGGATTCTCAGCCACATACTTGGCATGAAGGTTATGCAAGTAGTCACATAAGAACTTTTTCTGACGCGTAGTCCCTGAGTCATCCGCTTTACAGTGGTCATTTTTACCTGGGCACATACGAGAGTTGTCATCTCTTTGAAGAAACGCTACTACTTCGTTGTGGAGAATTCCACGAAGGCCGCAGTTCTTTACGTCGGTAGGATGATTGTCTGTTTGCTCTTGTCAAGTTGAGTCTTCCAAGACCAGTACCTACTTGAAGCATTCTGAGTAAGCGGTATTTCTTCAGAACTTTTGACCCGGCTACCAGCTTGTGAAGTGTCGATCGGTCAGACCTCCCTTTCAACGCATGTGAAGCATTCTGTACCTCTTCAATTATGGCGTTTGAAAAAATAATCTTCTTTTTTATCCCGGGTGGAACAGACGTTGGATCTAGGCCCGCATTCCTTAGCTGGCTATTAGTTTTAGAACGTGGTGTGTTTCGTTCGGCCGTGCTTGGTGTCGAGGACATAGGCAACTTCTTGCGCAGCCTTTCATATCTCTTCTGGATCTTCTTCTTGTCCTTCGTTGCTTCCTGTAGCTTCAATGTAAGAGCCTCAATGTTTCTATGGGCATTGCTTAAACATCGACTCGCTCGCTTTCTCTTTCTTTTGAATACGAATGGAGCTTAACCTTCAATGGAGCCCGTGCTTCAGATACGTAAGAAATATCCGACAATGCTGAATCTTGTGTTGTATCACTCTCCTGGTCCATGTTCACATCTTCTTCCTGGCGTTCATTCATTATGTCCTGTCGTACCCGTCTAACTCTTTCTCTGTGTCTCCTTACTCTCACGTTGACTTGACCCCTTCTTTCTGTGCTTTTTTCTTTCCCAAATGTTCAGTTGGTGTATAGTACTTATTCACCCTCACCCTCTCTGCATGAAGGAAAGCTGCTTCTCCATCTTCTCGCGTTTGCGTTGCCTGTACGCGGCCTGAATTTCGGCTCGTGTTTTCCCCATTTCTGTTAAAATATGACCAAAGGAAAAAAATAAATACATGTATTGATTTCAAATAATTCAATATGTTACCATATAACGTAACCGTAATATTGCTGGAAATACTGAGCCGTGTGCAGTAGCCTACCTTAGAATAAATAAACAGCAAATTATGAAAAAGTTACTTTAATTTTGGAATATATAATTTCAATATTGTGCCTAACTTATTTGAATACCAACGTACATGTACCTTCGTCTCTAAGTGATTTCGTTGGAGAAATATTAATAATAAAATAAGACAGTGATTTATTGAAATAAGAATCACACAATTAAATCACGTTAGTCTCTTTAAAATATACCTTATTCTTGAGAACAAATTTGTATGTCCTAATAATATAAGAGATGATCGCATTTGACACACCAAGAATTGTTCACATATGTTCTGATAATTGCTAGTTCAAACTTGAAACTTACGTTACCATTTCTTGAACTTACGTTACCACATTACTACTTAAATTGGTACATATATTTAATAATTAATTTATCAAAGAAATCAACAAAAGATGTTATGAACCCCAGATACCTTATAATTGACAGATAACTTCAATAAAAATGTCCCATTCATATGAAATTGCAGGCTTTATTTGGCAATCCTTGGACCTTTATTTTTCTGACTATTTTGTTAATGAAGTTTCTAAAACTGGCATTAATCCATGGTAAATTAAACCATTATTTATCTCCTCAATAGCTAAGATATGCATGTTATTCGAAAGAAAAATTCTTCACACTTCATGATATCAACAAAAATTAGATTGGATACCAAAATAATGCTACAAACTGTCTTATATACTTGTCACTCATATCCTGAAACTTACGTTACCATTATTTGAAACTTACGTTACCATAACATGCTGGATTATTCTAAGCATACATTCAAATTAACTGATTTGTAAAACTAATTTAAGTCATATAAGTTTGACCACAGATTTGTGCGTGGCTAAAAAGACAGAAACATTTCATATAGTGAAAACACGCAACAATTGCACACATCATGTGAAAAACGTTAGAAATACACTCACCTCTATATGTCTTTGAACTGGATTTTTTTATATACTTGTCTACTAATTGACTCCATTACGTTGCTAGGATGGCTCTTCGTAGCCGTAGATGGCCAGTAATATCATTCACGCTTTTCTGATGAACATAGACATTGTATATGACCAAAATATGATTGACCTACAAGGACGGTAACGTATGTTGCATCACGTATGTTACACCCAGAAGGATTTTCAGTCTCATAGAAGCATTTTTTTTGCTTGAATTTATCGGAACCCTTAACCACTCATCTTTACCTGAAGAGCGCTAACATGAAAAAGTTGGCTTTACACTGTTAAGCCTACGTATCTCCGAAATTATAGTAACGTATGTTACACTTCTTAAAAGTACTTTTCTCTTGAAAAAATGTGATTTTGTGTTAAGGAAATTGTATTTCTATGGATGCATTAATTTTTTGGTGCAGCATTATTTATGTTCATAGAAGTCTAAAAGTATGTTAATTGCAAATTCAACATAAATGGAAAGTACACTAAGCACTATTGAAAAAACGGTAACGTATGTTTCATAGTTTTGGAGACACATTTCTATCGGTGATGACTCTGTGAATCGGGAAGAGTTCCCTTAAAAAGTGCTCACATATTGTTGGATGCTTCATTCCCTCATAAGAAATGCGCTTAAGAGATACTTGCATCTTTTTGTTTTGACACAAGATCAATTTAAAGTGTGAAATATATCTGGGCGACAGGCTTTTTTTTACTCTTCCGTCTTATTCATTCGGCGATATCTTGTCTACAGGATTTCCATTACCATAAAATTAAAGTCGCTCTTAACCAGGAAGTGTCACAGAATAAATAAATATGACAAACTCGACTTAGCAATATCTAGTCGGCCCTGAAAGAATGTAAAAACACAAGAGACACGTTATTTGATGAATTGCGCCGAAATAGTGGGCCTGACCCTCTAGTGGATTTGAGGGAGGCCAAGTATCACATGGTTGGAGTCTCGTCCTGACACTTTCACCTCTCTCTCCATCCAAGTGTAGTAGCTGGTAGGATTTATTCCTTGAATAGATCGGTCCATTATCACAATACTCGCTCAAGTAATAAATTTCATTATCCCAAAGTTAATACACAGTTTTTATTTAACTCATTAAGACACAGTGGTCCACGCGTGTGGAATAATCTCTCAGAGGAGATAAAGAGTTCAACAAATATAACTTCATTTAAAGCAAAGTTGAAAAGGGTATATATTAATGATTATTCAAATTAATTTTGTTTTCTTCATTAAATTTACAATTACCATTACCCCCCCCCCCCCACCCTCCCTGTATGATTGCTGGTGTCTGTTGATGTAGTGTGTTACTTATAAATCTGCATAGTTTTGTATTTTGTTATTGCAATTGTTTATACCATGTATTTTTTTCCCTTTACTGGGAACTACGCCATACAAGTTTTTATAAACTTTTTTGTAGTTTCCGTTTTTTCTCTTACTATGTATATTTGCCATTTTTTTGTATATATTATAATATTGTTTTTATGCTTGAGAAAAATTAATAAACTGAACTGAACTGAACTGAACTGAATGCTTTGAGTGCCTCAAGGCAGCTGGGCTCAAGCCCAAGGTAGTGACAGTACTTACGTTTTTGTAGGCATTCTGAGCATCCTCAGGGATGGATATGTGTGCAGTATAAAATGCAGCTATTCATCATCATCATACTAAAGTCAGTATTTTCCCTCATACAAGGGTTTACCGCTTTGCTTGACATGATGACCGGGCGTGATGACACTCCCTCCACTTCTTCTTATTACAGGCCTGATAATTACCCGCATTAAATCGGTTTCCCGATTTTTTAAATTTTATCCTGATTTTTTAACGATCCCTCCCCCCCCCCCCCCCCCCCCCCCGATGTTACCCCTATTTTCCCCTTATTTTCCCTATTTTTTTACTCAAAAGGGGGGGGGGGAATTCTGTTTGATGCCATTTGGTCACTATCACCCTTGTTATCATTACATGTCTTATGCTCCATCTATGAATTGTTTCTTACAGTCTGCCGTGGGGCATGACCATCAGGAATCGCTCAACAAGCACGCATCTCAGGCAGACTACGCCAAGGGGTTCGGAGGCAAGCACGGCGTGCAGTCTGACCGCCAAGACGCTTCTGCTGTCGGATTTGATTACGAGGGGAAGACGGATAAACATGCTTCACAAAAAGGTCAGTAGAGTCGATGTAAATAATGGCTTTTGAGAATGTAAATCACGTATTCTAAAACAATGTGTTGAGAAGATGATGAACCTGCCGGATCTGGAGGTGGGTGGCATAATGAGGAAAACGAAAAACCAGAGATTTCATGGAAAGATATGGTGAAGAAAGAAAGCAGTAAAATTTGTCTAAATGAGGAGGATGCTCAAGACAAGAAGAAGTGGAGGGAGTGAGTGGCATCATGGCGTGAAAGCTCTCGTACGATGAAAAATTGCATGACTTTAAAGGGATAGTTGAGTTCTGTTGCAGAGGGCGCTACACAAAATAATTTTTTTGTGAGATAATGAAAAACTGAGTGTCAAATTTGAAAGAACATAATATTTAAACTAAGCCTGAGTCATTACGGTTTTTGTGCTAAACGGATAACCGTTAAAAGTATACGGGCGGTTTCGTTTAACCGTTAAATAATAATCTGAAAAAGTGAAAATACAGTATTTGTAATAGCGATGTAGCTCGGAACGCCTTTTGGTCTTCAGACTGTCGGGCTGAGCATTCCGAGCCGGACTATGGCACAAATTGGGTCATCCTGATAAACAGAGACCAGTAATAATTTTAAACAACAAAATCATCTTTGTTCGATCAAAATCGGTTCAGAGACGGCTTAAATATAACGATTTCTAATACTTGTGTACCACCATAAATATTAGATATTTTGAAAATATTGAAAAAAACGTTGAAAAAAACGAAATAATGCCTTTTACGTCGTATTTCAGCCAATGCCGATGTTGGCTTTTTTGTTGGCATTTTAGTGTTGCTTATATTACCCACAATTAGCCGGCTCATGTTTTGTTATTTTTAATTAAATAATTAATTAACGGTCACCATGTTTTTTTTAAAGTGGAGCTGAACTGTATGAGCATTATTGGCTAAATTTCACACATTTTGGGGTCTAAAATTACCTTCATAGCAATTTTAGGTTCTAAAAGGGCACTATTAATGTCATAGATAAGAATAAGAGCAAATAACCATGCACTTTGAAGGCATTTGCGGTCTGAAAACAGAACTCAACTATCCCTTTAATAACAAATGTTGATACAGATACTAAATAAATAATAACTTGCTATAAAGCCTACCACACCCTATAAGATATTCCTGAAATCTGATTAGCGACAAACAGCAATTTTATTAGATATGGAAATCTAAACACATAATCTTCTTGATTTAGGTTCTAAAAAATGATAAGAATTATTACAGCTGGAATTTCAGTGCATCAAAGCCTTCTAGTCAGAATAAAAGCCGAATCCGCTCCAAATCATAGACAGTTGCACTACGACTCTGAGCCAATTTAGCTTTTCCTTAACCAAGGAAAGCTGGAAATTTGTTGAAATATTGATGCTATAATTAATCATATGACTATTCAGATCTTTGATCATTAAGGTTTGAATGTTCACATCAAAAGCTACAGCAAATTCTTCCAAACTTGGATCTTAGCCAGATCGTATAGTGTGCGGAGGGGTAAATTTGATGCAGTATGTGTAGAAATTTGTGCTCTTTCCTTAACATGCATCTGGCATATTTGCATCAAATATCTGCCATAAAAGTTAATGAGCCAAGCCACAAAACATGAAATGATTGTCGCGAAAGAAAGGAAGCTAGAAATTCGTTGAAATATCGATGCTATAAATCATATGACTATTCAGATCTTTGATCGTTAAGATTTATAAGTTTGAATGTCTACATCAAAAGCTACTGCAAATTTTTCCAAAATTGGATCCTAGCCAGATCGTATGGTGTAAGTGAGATGCTCAGTATTAACCCTTTCAGGGCAGGATTTTATATGTAGTTGCTTTATTGATCACAATTTGTTCTTCAAATTGGCAACAATTTGTTTTCTTTTAGTGCTACATTGTAAAGGTAATCTCTATAAATATTATAAACATTATACATAGGTGCGAATGTTGTCAAAAAGTTCAGAAATGGAAAATTTTGATTGAAAAACAATGATATTGAATCTCTCAACAATTGCCATTTTGAGGATTTTAGAGATTATGTTCCTTTTTAATATTCCTAGCATCAAACGCAATATAGTCTTGAAACAAGAATGGATGCAGTATCATGTATGTGCAGGAACTTTTGCTCTTCTCACACATATTTTATAGGGCCCTGGATCAAAGGGTAATGAGCCAAACAACAAAATGTGGAATGGAATGATTGTCGTGAAAGAGTCAATACTATTCCTCCTATACTGTAAGCCCTTCAATCATTGTCACATACCCATTGAATATATCTGGATTGAGAAGGACAAATGGGACTGATTCCTGGAAATTGACATACTTTGTAGAGTGTACATGTTCACAGCAAAGTGTAATGAGGAAGTTATGGTAGTTTACATGTACATGTATGAGTTAGCACTGCTTTGATGGATGGGGGCGAGTTCAAGTCATTGTGTCTCAGATTTGAGTACATGTATATGATCATTGCATTCGGTTGAAGGGTAATGAGCCATAGATATGACGGTTGGGAAACGCAGCGTTTCTGCTGACGTAAAGTTTAAAGATTACAATACTACTGGGGCAGAAGGGATTAGACCACACAGCAAGGTCACTGACAGGTGGCTATCTCATTAACTCAGCTCTCAACTAACATAAGAAAAAGAGGATCATGGGGGACCAACAGGCACTGATTGGGGAAGTTTTCTATATAGAGGGAGCAAGTAGCTACAAGTAGGACAGTGGGGCTTTAAATTCCGGTACCCTTCACATTTCTGTATCATATTTATAACACAGAGCTAGAGGGAAAAGTGCGTGAACATCGTGTGCGCAGTTTCCATTCATAAAATGCATATTAAGTTTTACCTGCATTGAGAACAATCCTTTTTAATGTTTAATGACTTCTATATATTTCATGACATTAAGGAAACTTACCAGAAATACACAGTCCATAAACCTGTTATAGAACTCATGTTACTGGTGTAATGGCATGGCATTATAAATGTTCCTGTTTGAATCTGATGTCTCAAACAGCTAGGTTCTATCACATGCAACTGAAGTAGTATCTTTACATCGTTTTATCAGTGCTACACTTTAAGAGGAAGTAATGTGTATAAAATGAAAGAATGTACCTGGTACCTCCATTGTGTGATATCAATGCCATCCTATTCAAATCTCGTGCCTTTTTATAGCACTTTGAAACTAAATATACATGCAACTTGTAAAGGGGGCATACAGTGGCGATATGTAATTTATGTACACCTGTACCTATTTATTCATTTTTGAACTGGTTTATTGATTGAATAGCAGCCAAAGCCTGAAAAAAAGAAAAAAAATTACACAAGATTAAAAATTACATTAAAATACAATACATTGAAAATTGGTTAGATAAAATACAGTAATATGCATGTAGTAATATACAATTTTGATTCATTTATTCATTTATAGAGAGAGATAGAAAGGGGGGGGGGGTAGGTGAAATTGATGAATATAAACTGTTTTTCTATGTAAAATGTGGAATAAATAAAACTTCAAACTTCCAACTTCAAATAATATGAGCTTATTCATTTAAGCCTCGTCCATATGCAAAACATTATTACTCTGTACCCTGTATTTCAGGATTTAAGAATTCACTTTGTTTTTAAATCTGATATTTTGTTTGTGTCATAATTTCAATCAAAGCTTCTGTACACTACTTTTTGTAAGTACAGTTAAACCTTTTAGGGAGTATGGATATGGGCCCTGTTTCATAAAACTTATTATCAATAACAAATGCTGAATTTCTATGACAAACTTGCTCCCAGCCAATCAAATGCCACGATTTCAGTAGCTTATAACAGTCATTGTAGCTTGTTGGTGATAACAAGTTTTATGAGACAGGGGCCAGGAGTTCTAAGTGTAAAAATTAAATTGGTTTCATGAAAGTCAGTCATACTTCCTGATTATTAATAATACTAGTTTATTTTATCTCGTGTTATCCTTCCAGATTATTCATCAGGTTTTGGAGGGAAGTTTGGAGTGGAGAAGCAGAGCATGGATAAGGTAATTAATAAGCTTTTTATCTGCAATTATTAATTACCATTAATCAAACCTGTCGACAACAAATTGCTTTTAAACACAACTTTAACACCAGTGAAACCAGTTGACCAATGTTTTTGTCTGGAGGAATTTTGCACCGAAGCTGTGACGTCATGAAAGCTATTTTGAGAATTTCTCAATTTTTTCTTCGTTTTCCGAAAGAGCATCAAAAATAATGTCCAAATGTTGAAAACCAATTGAATATGTTAAGTATTGGCTGAGATATGACCATCTGAATGAATATATTTCCTATAGGAACTCAGTGTTATATGCTCTGGCTCCTAATGGTTAGAATGTCTCGAGACTTGAGACTTTGTGTTTGGGACCTGTTTAACAGTAGGCTACCAAATGGTTTTGCTTTGTAACTATTTACCCCATATCAATACTAACTGCAAGCTTTAAAATGTATGTCACATGATAAAGAGACAGAGACATGTACAGTTGACAAAGAGGGCGATGTGCCAAGTGATGTATTATTCAAACACTTCTCTCTCTCTCACTCTCTCTCTATCTCTCTTTCTCTCTGTATCTATCTCTCTCTCTTTATATCTTTCTCTCTATCTTGCTCTCTCTCTCTCTTTCTATGTCTCTCTCTCTATCTCTCTCTCTCTTTCTATCTCTCTCTCTATATATATCTCTCTCTATCAATCTCTGACTCTCTCTCTCTCTATCTATCTCTCACTCTCTCTCTCTCTCTCTCTCACTCTGTCTCTCTCTCTATCTCTCTCTCTCAATCTCTGACTCACTCTCTATTGATCTCTCTCTCTTTTTCTCTCTCGTCTCAGAGTGCTGTTGGATGGGACTACCAAGCAGGTTTATCACAACATAACTCACAGAAAGGTACGTTCAAACTGCTCGAGAAATAGAGATCCATAGGTCTTTATTCTATTGATACAGTTAAAGGGACTTTGTAACATTGTTCAAATGAAAGAAAATGGTGCTAAGGTAGTGGCTTTAATGCTAGATGTACGATTAAAGATAATCTGAAATTTTGAGTGTAAAAGACCATTGTTAATGATAAAAATTCTTCGAACTATATTACTACAATTTAATTATATTTTAGGTGAATGTAAATTGTAACGAAGCAATGAATTGGCTCTATATACCATTCCAAATATTCAAGTGTTGAAAGATTTTTTAAAGCCTGTTTTATGTCTTATTTTCTTGGAAAAAACGGTTAGGGACGTTAAAAAAAGGTAGGGAGAATTCAATGTTGGAGGGTATTGCACAGTGACGCCTTCAAAGAAAACCATAAATATCTTTGTGGTTTGAGAATTTTATCAGGATTTTTTGCATGTTAGAGGGTAAGTACAGTAGAAGAAATATAATAAGTAACATTTCATACACAAACTATGCGCCTTTTCAACAACTTCAACAATGTTACCGAGTCACTTTAAAGCCCCACTGTCCTACTTGTAACTACTTGCTCTCTCTATATAGAAAACTTCCCCAATCGTTGCCTGTTGGTCCCCCATGATCCTCTTTTTCTTATGTTAGTTGAGAGCTGAGTTGATGAGATAGCCACCTGTCAGTGACCTGGCTGGGTGGCTAATCCCTACTGACCCAGTAGTATTGACGGTCTTTAATACTGTGAATTAGAACGTTGTATCAACTGTTTTCTACAAGTAAATCATTTAAGAAACATCTGTAATATTTCAAATAGCGCCTAAGGCCTGTCCATGGCAATTGGGACAATGACATCTCAGAATATGCAGTTCTGATATATAATTTCCAAAAGGGAATAGCAAAACAGTCGATTATAGTCCAGAAACATTGTTTTAAAGCTAAAGTAATATCAGTCTTGAGAGGGCCCTATACAACATAAAGAGTTTTTCATTTACGATTCCTTCACTTTAGACTCAATTTGAACCGCGACTACAATCATTAAATATTGTAAAATCGCATATGCTTCCGATATGTTCATTTGAACCAAATTCATGACCTCTTACCAAAATTTTGTATTGCCTTTAAGTTGTAGTAAGCATGTTGAAGTACCCCTGCATGATAATTTTGCATGCATGCATCTATCACAGATTATTCTACCGGTTTCGGTGGGAAGCACGGCATCCAGACAGATCGCCAAGACGCTTCGGCCGTTGGATTCGACTATGAAGGAAAGACGGAGAAACATGCTTCGCAGAAAGGTCCGTGGGAAATGTGACGTCGTAGTGGGTTTATAGCCGTTTGATCTACAACCTCTTGGTCTAAGTCCTAATTGGTCTATCGCTTGTTTACTCTAATTCCCAGTTAAATAATTAGTAGACCTTATAGATGATAGACGAAATAGGCATTAGACAATCTGGGAATTAGACTGAATGAACAATAGACCAAAGGGTAGTAGACTACTTTAAGATTAGACCAAATGGCTATTAGCCTAAATGGTCATTAGACTATTGGACCATGCGGCTAGCTATTAGACGGGTTTGGTTGTAACCCATAATGCGAATAGAATAATGTGAATTTTGTTTAAAAAGGAGTAAAAAAAATACTGAAGGATCATTGTGATATTTAATCAAGGTATCATGTTTGTGAGGACATCCATGGCTATAAATGAACATGTACATAAGTCCTATTCCTGCTGGATAAAAACTTAAAGGAGCGATTAAGGTTCCAAACATGTAAACAGTAATTCAAAAGTATGGGGAAACTGTACAATTGTAAGAGTTTTGTGGGTTTTATGTTTAGTACAAGATACAATTTACAGAAAATATCCATCATGATCATATGGTATGCTAAATTTACAGATTATGCTTGCAGGTTTTGGCTGGAAATACTGCTAGCAGAAGGATCGCCTTTTGTGCCCTTCATTTTGTAATTGTTTTGTGGTTATTAGGTTCAGTTCAAGATATAAGTTATGAAAAATATCCATTATGATTCTATGGTGTGCAAAATTTGACAGATTATTCCAGCGGGTTCGGCGGGAAATACGGCGTGCAGAAAGACAGTCAGGATTCATCGGCTGTCGGGTTCGACTACGAGGGCAAGGTGGAAAAGCACGCGTCACAGACGGACTCGAGTAAGGGATTTGGCGGGAAATACGGCGTTCAGAAGGATAGCCAGGATTCATCGGCTGTCGGGTTCGACTACGAAGGCAAGGTAGAGAAACACGCGTCACAGACGGACTCGAGCAAGGGATTTGGAGGAAAGTTTGGTGTTGATAAAAATGCGCAGGACGCAACGGCGGGAGGCTTTGATGACATGCAGGGTGTTTCATCGTCCTATAAGAAGACACGACCTCAACCACCAGGTGAGACATCTTCCTTGTTTTCAATTTCTGTTCCTTTGCTACGTGCATTTCATTTTTCCTCACATGAAAGATAACATCGTTTTCAGTATGTGGATCAAGGCTGTATTTGTATTTTTGTATTCATTGATTCAACCATAAGAGATCATCAAATAAAAACAGTAACACTATATCAATTTAAAACAATAAATAAAGTTATGGATAGGAACACCAAAAAGCAAAATGCTTGTAACATGGTATCCCAAAAGAAGAAAAAGGGAGAAAAAAAATTAAAGATTTAAAATAAACAAACACGACTACATACATTATCACCTGCAAACACACAGGACTTACTTAGCATTTTACTACGCTAAGGAATGTCTTAACTCGTAATCAAATCACTTCTGAGCATTTTACTGTATTTAGCCAACTTAAGGTAAAATACTTGCTGGTATTAATTGTGACGTCACATTGTCATTCCAAAATAATGCGCAATTAACACGTTGTATAAAATGCCCACTAATATTGTGCTCAGGTTACGATACTGTGTCATAAAAGTATATACCTGCCAATCAAGGCCTCCAAATAATTGGCTTAAGTCTGCTAGGAAGCTCTCTTAAATTTATGGTAAAATACTTAGGCAACAGCTTGAACTGAATACCAAAGTTGGTTAAGTATTTTATCTACGCTGAAAACTAAGTAAAATACTGATACTAAAATACTAAGTAAATTTCTGACATAAGTATTACATTGAATAGTTCTACCTTGATTCTGATATTGAATTTTGTTTCACCCTACATAGCTAAAAGTGGTGCTGGAAACATGAGGAATAAGTTTGAACAGATGGCGCAAGCAGGGGAAGAGGTAAGTCTTCTTCTTCTTCTTCTTCTTCTTCTTCTTCCTCTTCCCCTTCCTCTTCCTCTTCCTCTTCCTCTTCCTCTTCCTCTTCCTCTTCCTCTTCCTCCTCCTCCTCCTCCTCCTCCTTCTCCTCCTCCTCCTCTTCTGTTTCTTCTTCTTCTTCTTCTTCTTCTTCTTCTTCTTCTTCTTCTTCTTCTTCCTCTTCCTCTTCTTCTTCTTCTTCTTCTTCTTCCTCTCCTTTTTTGTTGGCGGGGAGGGAGGGGGGCTATGGCTATTTAACAATTTCTCCTGATATTCAGCCAATGAACAATCACATTTTATATCAACATTGTAAAGAAAAAGCTCAATTAAAAGTGTTAATTACAAATGCATTGATATCGTTTTAATCATTATCGCTCAATACGTCTTTCAAACTTGTACTCTTTGTCTAATTTTTTTGTGACAAAGTAGTTTCCTTTTCATAAGCTAATAGTGCGGTATTAGGGCATCCCTTGAAAATGGAAATGATTCCCTTCAGGTTTTATGCTCTTACAAATAGTTGTGCAAACTCATAATTTGATGTTAAAAAGAATATTTGGGGTAATATCCTATTTTTTATTAGGCCATTGAGTTCTTTCATTATACAGTACATGTATGTCAACCAAATTCTTTTTATAAAGAGTTTTGAACTTGGAAATCATAGTTTGTTTCTTTCTCTTTTTGTTAACAGGAGAGCAGAAGAAAAGCAGAGGAAGAGAGAGGGAGAAGACAAGCAAGGGAACAGAAGGAAAAAGAAGTGGACAAGAAAAAGGAGGAGGTACATAAAACACTGTTTTTGCATATTCCTCTTGCTTGTGATTTGGACAATATATGTTACCGAAAATGAGCTATTAATTAGCTGTGAAATACATTTCTATGACAAATTGCTCTCAGCCAATCAAATGCCAAGATTTCAGTAGCTTATAACAGTTATTGTTACTTGTTATTGAAACAGGGCCCTGCTGGGCCCCATTTCACAAAACTTGTCATCAGTGACAAATTACATTTTTTGTTACAAGCTACTGAAATCCTTGCTTCTTATTGATTATCAGGAGATTTGTCATTTGTGATTGAAAAAAGGCTTTGTGAAACGGCTCCTAGGTCTTCAGTCCTGAAAGGTTAATAAAAGAACACACCATCCTAACTAATATTAATTATTGTGTTTGATTATCCAGGTGAGGCAGAGAGCCTTAGCAGAGCAGCACCGAGCCCTTCCAGATGAGCCAGAGCCAGAGCAAGAGCCAGAACGGGAACCTGCGCCAGCTCCACAGCGAGCCCGCCTGCCCGAGCCCGCCGCAGCACCGCGCCACGAACCTCCACCAGCGGCAGCTGATGACGAATGGGAGACGCAAGCAGACCAAGAAGAACCCCCAGAGCTCCCCCCTCCTCGACAGACCAAGCAGCTTCCGTCGTTACCAGGGCGACAGGCTCAGCCCCTCCCCTCGACGCCGGACGAACCGAACCTGTACGAGGATACGGGAGACGTGGGTACAAATTTCGACGAGCCGGAGGAAACGTATGCTGATGCAGACGCAACGGCAACCTACGATCAGCCTCCCGATGACATGGGTCAACAGACTTATGAAGAAGTTGGTGAGTACTCCACTACAGCAAAACCTGTTTACAGCGACCGCCCAAGGGAAACACAAAAAGTGGTCTTTGTAGACAGGTGGTCTTTGTAGACAGGTGATCTTTGTAGACAGGTTCCTTTAGTACATGTTTCAATGAGAAACAATTTTCAAGGGAAACAAAAATGTGCTTGTTGTAGACAGGTGGTCACTAAAGCAGGTTTGACTATATAATATATGCCACTTTTTTATAGTGCTTGATACAGGTAATACTTTTCTAAGCGCTGTCCATTGTAATTATTATGTTCCTAAGCATATTTGAGGAAAGTTTCCTTTGACAACTAAAAAGCTAGCTAGTAGATTCCATCATTAGAAATGTTTAGCAGGTGACTTAAATATTTGATAACCAGGAATACGTTAGTAAACAGGTCTGAACAGGTCTTATATGTACATGTACAGACACTTCAAAGAGACTTGGTAACATTGTTCAGATGAAAGAAAATGGTGCTAAGGTAGTGACTTCAATGCTAGATGTATAATTTAAGATAATCTGAAAGTTTGAGTGAAAACAGACCATTATTAATGATAATAATTGGGAAGAACTGATCTAATAGATTCCTTAATTCTCCAAACTATATTATCACAATTTAATTACATTTAATGTGAATTTAAATGAATTGGCTCTATATACCGTACCATTCCAGACATTTAAGAGTGAAAGATTTGTTTAAAAGCCTGTTTTATGTCTTATTTTCACAGAAAAGGGGTTGGGAAAATTCAAAAACGGTTGGGAGAATTTACTGTTAGAGGGTGTCGCACAGTGACACCTTCAAAGAAAACCATAAATATCTTTGTGGTTTGAGAATTTTTAAAGGATTTTTTTGCATGTTAGAGGGTTAGTACAGTAGAAGGAATATAATTAGTAACATTTCATACCTTTTGATGAAAAAATGCTCATTCTGTAATTGTTCTAGATCGTGCCCCAGTGGCCGATGATTCCACGTATGAGGACTTGCCACCCCAGAATGAACCTGTTGAAGACACCACCTATGAAGCGGTACCAGAGGGTCAGGATGGTCTCCGGGCTAAGGCCCTCTATGATTACCAAGCTAGTAAGTCCTAACCTTCATTTGCCAAGACATTGATACATTTGCCACTCTCCACCCAGGTGTTATATGGGTACCCGGTAGGATGCAAAAGTTAATGTGGTTGGATTAGCAAGTGGTGCTTGTTAATGGCGACTGGCTGGAATGCTCCCCAGGGAGTGGAGAATGTGCATACACTGTGTTGCGGCTAAGCCTGAATCCGATGATCAGGGTAATAATATGTGCTGTGCCTAGAAACAAAGTATTAGGTGCATTTTAAATGTGAGCTATCATTCAGATACATGTAATTAGCCCTTCGGAAAGTGGGTTCTTATGTAGCTCTCATGTTAATCGATGGTGATGTTGCTGACATGATGATGATGATGATATTGATTAGGATGGATATGACAGTGATGAAATATGTAATTAGCCCATCGGAAGGTAGGTTCTTACAATGTATGTAGCTCACATGTTAATCGATGGTGATGAATGATGTTGCTAACGGTGATGATGATGCTGACTTGATGATGATGATATTGATTATGATGATTATGACAGTGATGATTATGATGATTATGACTGATTGTGGTGATGATCAGATGATGACAATCGATTATGACATTGAAGATGGTAACATGGTGGTGATGAGGATGATGATAGTGATGTTAATACCTGATGATGATTATCAAGCTAGTAAGTCAGAATCTTTATTTATCATTCAGAAACATGAAATTAGTCCTTTGGATGGTGGGTTCTTATGTAGCTCACATGTTAATTGATGGATGATGACATGTTGATGATGATATTGATTATGATGGTTATGACAGTGATTATGATGATGACAATCGATAATGACAATGAAGATGCTAAACAAGTTCAGAATCTTTATTCATCATTCAGAAACATGTATTTAGTCCTTCGGAAGGCAGGTTCTTATGTAGCTCACATGTTAATCGATGGTGATGAATTAAAAGTGGGAAGGAGAATTAGTGAAATCCTGTTTTCTTGTCTTTGGTTGCTGCCTTTCCTTGGAGGTCTTTAAAACTTTTGATTCTTAATTTCTTTTGCATTTTCTTCCAAACAGCTGCTGAAGATGAATTGACCTTTGACCCGAATGAAATAATCACACACGTAGAGACGGTAAGTGTACTTATTCAATTTTAGATATAGTTTCAGAAGATTTTATTGATCCACACTTTATGAACAAAAATTGTCCTCCACAGGCATTATTAACCATGAGCATCACATGAAATCTTGATTATATATTATTTATTAAGGCTCGAACAGACATTATGTGGTAAACGGCTGGAAAGAAAATGCTGTTTTTTTGTAAAGGTGTAAAAGGATGGCCACTGCACACAACAAAGGTCCTACACGTACTCACCAAGTCTATGTTGTAAGAAACAGATATGTAAGGCGTATTACTATTACACTTTACATCATCGTAAAAAACTGCCGCGGTTTACGGTTGTATATCTTAGCCAAGCTTTAAAGGTAATAC
This sequence comes from Strongylocentrotus droebachiensis, assembly GCA_035222895.1. Lineage (NCBI taxonomy): Eukaryota > Metazoa > Echinodermata > Echinoidea > Camarodonta > Strongylocentrotidae > Strongylocentrotus > Strongylocentrotus droebachiensis. The sequence continues at coordinate 17,533 of JAVYIG010006879.1, forward strand.
AAAGTTTTGGGAAATTTTGCAAATTGGGTGGATAATGATTCTTTACAATTTTGATATATTTGGATGCCTCTGTGGATGTATTATAAGCAATAGAAACTTTAGCCCCCAAAACACTTCTGCTTTCAAGAAAAATGGAATATAAAAATGTACCGGTGCTCCCGGTAAATTTTGATGAATTTTAAATAGCGACTACGGCCGTACAGCGGTAGTCGCGACCATAAAAATCTCAGAATATGTAGTTGTGATATATTTTTTCCAAATGGAAATAGCGATTCGGTCGATTTTTAGTCAAGAACATTGTTTTATAGCTTTATTAATATCTTGACCTTGAGAGGGAGCTATACAACATAAAGAGTTTATTATTTACAATTTTATAACTTTAGATTCGATTTCAACCGCGACAACGATCACTGAATATTGCAAGATCGCATATGCTTCCAATATGTTCATTTGAACCAAATTCATGACCCCATACCAAAACTTTGTATTAGGTACCTTTAATCATATTTTTTTGTTTTCTTTGCTGCTGTTTACAGATTGACGATGGTTGGTGGAAGGGGGTCTGCAGGGGTAAGGTTGGCCTTTTCCCAGCAAACTACGTAGAAATGTTGTAGATTAGAAGAGCACCAGGGGGGTGTTTCACAAAGACTAAGATCGATTTTAAGTTAGACTTAATTATGACAGGCCGTTAATGCCTTTAGTTCCTCTATACCATTCCTGGAATTGGTTTCTCAAGGGACGTATAAAATCATGGTCGCCAATCTACAGAATTTACATTTTTTGATAGTTCATTATTGAAGGAAAAAGCATTATCTAATGATCATAATTCAGAATCCAATGGTGAGTGCAACCAGTGGCATGAAAGGCCTGCCATAGTTAAGTCCAACATAAAGTCCATCTTTGTGAAACTCCCCCAGAGCTACCACAAACAGACGGCGCAGCCCTGTCCATAGCAGATAAATCATTCTGGATTTTAATAGCCAGGATCATATTGGTAATGAAAACGATAGTCGATTCTTCTTTAGAGTACATCACATCATATTGGTACCACGTCTCTATGTGCTTCCAAAAAGCTTTGACATTTTTTACCTTGGATTTACGTGCACATTGCACAAAATGAGAAATTCACAAATGCATCATTCCACACAGTTTAGAAGGTGGCAAGTGCTGTTAGTACAATAGTAATAGCGACACACACATAGATTATGGTGGCTTTAATAGCTCTTTATATACCCTTATTAGCAAATTGCTTGTGGGCAGGGTCCCAGTTTGACAAAAAGATTCTCACCAAATTTATTGCAAGTGCATTGAATTTTCTTAGTACCATCCATCCAGATAGAATCCTATGAGAAAAGTGCATTGAACTTTCTTAGCCATGAATATACGTAGTCAGCCGTACATACATTTATATGCTTTGAGAAAAGCTTCATATTAAAGTTCAAATGTTTCTGTGTTTTAAGTAACATTTTAAATCATGTTTTTAAATATAAAATTGATTTTCTTTTCCATGTGAAATAGAGCCATGATCTTTCATACCTACATGTACACCTGTCCAAGGGTTGCCTTGCTTTTCAGTCATGGAGCTGCATAGCTAATTCAGGAATAAATGTCTCTTTAATAACTCTTTATATGCCAGTCAATTAATCTGAGTGAGTCACTGTGCCGCATAGTATTTTATCATGGGACGTAAATACCATAAGATCGTTTTCCATTGCAAGACTAATCTGTACCAGTGTTAAAAGGGTTGTCATGGAGCTACAATCAAGACATATAGATATAGATCAAATGTGTCATTTTGCCAAGCCATTGTGTTGCACAAAAGGATTTTTATCTGTTGATGGGTGTCTACTATTTTGTGTGAAATTACACATGTGGCAAACAAGGAACCATGCAGACAGGCGAACAAAGCAACCAAAGTTGTAATACTTTAACAATAATGTTTGACTTGTCTAAAAAGTAGGCATGTACTGTTTTACTTACTTTTGTCATTTGTACCATGTGCTACTAGAAACTGGTATATTGCATTATACATTACAATGTGTACAAATCAAGTATGCCTATACCCGGTAATTTTGTTTAAAAGTTTAACAGATTAGGCTTGTTTTGTTATATGTCCGATTATATCGGTTTGACCTATGAATATCTAGGAAACAAGCTTCATGTAGCGTCAGTAAATTCAAAGGAAAGAGATATGCCAAAGATGATTTCTCATATTCCAAAGCAGCACCAAACAACCTATGGTATTATGAAATTTTAAGGATAGCGACGTTATACCAGGTAGTGTTTCCTGTACATCTATTTGTATTTTTAGTATTATTTAGATTTGCTTTTCTAGTTCATGTACTACTACCACGAAATATATAATCTGAATTCCAGTACAATATGAACACATGTATTAAATACTGATCTTTCAAATTATAATATATAAATGACTGTGTAACCATGTGATATATGTAAAAAAAAAAATAGGAATATTCATTCTTTGTTGATTATTGGAATTTCAAAGAGAATGTACTTTTATTATCGTCCATCGGATTATTAACTCTTACATTAAAGCCTTTGGCAAATGAATAATTGAACATTGATAGGATTTACCTATGGTATGACGAAGTCAGAAATATTCACAAACTCTGCTTATTAGTAAATCATGTACATGTAAATGTAATATATACTATTATGTTATAGTAGTAAAACTAGTGTATGTATATCATCATTTCATTTGTTACATGTATGTGTAGAGCTTCTGATCACTTGCCATCATTTGTGATGTACAAGTAGTCAATAATATGATAAAATGGAGTTGGCGAGTATAATATTGTATCTGCGAGTAACTGTTATCATTTTACGTTTGTACACGTCGGATTAAAAGAGATGCCTTTTCATTTTTTGCATAAAGAGAAAAGTGTCTTGCCTTTTCTTTTTCTCCGGTTCAGCAACTACCTCTCCTTGAAATCTACTACGCACAATGTGCAAAATATTTTTATTTGTTTTACTTTGCCAGTATTTATGTCCATGAAACATTGCCAGTACAAGCTCAGTACAAATAGGATTTTCAAATATAATACATCAGGCCTATGTACATGTATGATTTCACCTCAAATTCATCGTTATCAATATCATTATCATCAGTTACCAATATACTATCATCGTCATCAGCATCAGATATCAACATAATTACTTTCATTATCATTGTCAGTTATCAACATCACTATGATCAAGTTATCAACATCATCATCAACATCATCAGTTACCAATATCAATATTATCTTCATCATCATCATCATCAGTTATCAACATTACTATCATCATCGTTACTGTAGATGGTGTCGTGGTCTAGAGGATACATTACAGGACTTTGGATCACATGATTTTGCGGTTCAAGTCCCGCAGTTAGCATCCATGCTAAAGCAGGGGTAAAAATTGTGAAGCATCAGGGGGGGTGTTTCACAAAAACTAAGATCGACTTTTAAGTTCGACTTCACTATGGCAGGCCATTTGTGCCACTGTTTTCTCTCACCCTTACTGGCATTGGTCTCTCAAGGGATGTACAAATCATGGACACAAATCTACACATTTACATTTTTGCATGATTCAGTATGGAAGAAAAAGATATCACCTAAAGATCATAATGGTGAGAGCAAACAGTGGCATGAACGGCGTGCCATAGTTGCGTCCAACTTCAAGTCAATCTTAGTCTTTGTGAAACACTCCCCAGGAGTGTCAAATCTGACAGACATGAGCGCTATATAAGAACCCACTATTTTCGTTATTATTAATCAGTACATCACTATCATCATAATCATCATCATCCCCACCACCTACATCTTCATCACCGTCATCAATATTATCTTGTTCAGCCAGTACTACAAACTACAATTTTCTTGAGAGAAAAAAACAACGAATTTATTTAATGAAATTTTTTCCATAAAAATAAGTCAATACATGAGTTTTCAGCTACATTGAATATGATATGTCTCTTTTTAATAGTTTAATTTTTTTTTCATCTAAAAGCATTATGTACCTGCATAAAACGACTTTTGCAAAACTATGACAAGATAAAAAAAAATATGTGAAAGCTGCACATACTCCATCTAAAAGATGGACTAAAACAGGCCTTCTCAACTGGCGGCGCGCGCGCCACTCGTGGCGCTTGCGGTCAGTCAGAGTGGCGCGCGGCTGTTCCAAAAAATTAAAAATTAAAGAAAGAACAACATTAAAAAATTATATTCTAAAATAAAAAAACTCAGAAAAATCAAAAAGTCGCAGTCGAAGTTGAGCCCTAAATGAAAGCAAGCCATTTTGTTTGTTTGATTTACACTTCATTTTGACATTTTCCGTGTTTATTGCACCAAAATAACTAGACTCTACTTATAAATTAACTTCCAGTGTAGATTTCAGCCAGGCCCAGGAATTGTACTAATTATTTCAAATCAATATGAAATTATGATTGATGTTTTATGGAAGAAAAACGTGTTAAAAATGGCACATCTGGGCCTAAAAAAAGCCCTAAAATCCACTAGCTTCCGGGGGCTTCGCCCCCTGGACCCCACATGGTATCGGCTCGGTCGCTACGCTCCCTCGTAACATAGTCACCAAACATACAGGTTGGCACTTCAACCTCAATTCATTTTTGTTTTGGCGCTTCTAATAAACTAGTTGAGAAGGCCTGGACTAAAAGATGGATGAGCATGACATTTTGGGTCCAAACTTTAAAACTTTTTTCTTGTCATAAATTCAAGTTTATTTGAATATATAGCAATCATTTTCAGGGGACATTTCTTTGGTGATATTTTTTTCCAAACAGACATAAAATGAACTAAAAGCTTACAATTTACCTTCTGATAAAGCATACATATAAAATGCATCTACAAACATGTATATTTAAAACACAAAAAATCCTATTGTGAATAATTCATTATATTGTTAAATCTATCAATCTCTCTCTTTTTTTCTCCTTTAAGCTACATCTACATGTACTAAAATCCTCCTAACTAAGACCATAATAATTATATGCCGTTTCATATATAGGAAAACGTAACAGGAACCTTAACCCTCCATCCTCTACAGGCTCGTTTTTTATAATTCTATTATAAAAATATATATAATGTAAATATCAATGTTCATAAAATCCATGTTTTTCAGTGACTTAAAGGGAAATTCACACACTACAACTATTGATAAATTACGAAACACCCCTCTATAGAACAAAAAGTTACATGTACACCTTTAATCCATAAAACGATGACGTAAAGTGTAAAACGCTTCACAATTATAATATTCAGTTCATTGAAATGATGCAAATCTTTTGACTTGCAACGAAGGCGGGCAGCAAATGCTTTACTGCCCATATTGTTGCCATTCATAGTTACAAGTTAAAAAATTGCTGCAATTTTTGTTCTTCTATACTTTTAAAGACATGATGTTATTTTAATGTACCATATAATACGTAAACGTAAGAGAAACAACTTTTTTTTTAAATTACATCCACAGTATGTTGACAATTCATATATCACTATGTTCACAAAAGTATATATCAGTTGATTATATATCAAGGATTTATATATGTTCCAGATACATTGATGAAAAAGAAAAAATATATTTCCATAGTTCCTACACTTTATAAATGAATATATAGAAATTAACATATTTTATGACAGATAAATTCCTATTTACATGATACTGCAGTGAACACGAAGGCATTCTATAACACAGCTAGATAATACAAGTAGGTTTGGACTCGACAATATTGTAAAGCATTCTAACATGCGCCAGGGAAACAATTAAGGGTGTCCAAAATCCAAGTCTGTACCTTCAGAATTAAAAAAATGTACACAGGGCTCACGAATACGCTAAAAAGTTCAATTCGGACCTATAAGCTTACACGTAGTGTGGAGCCAATTGCAAGCTGTAATGGTATATAGTTGTACATTTAACAGGAAGACAATTTTAATCATTATTTAAAAATCTAGTATAAATCTATGTTTTGCTGTGACAGAATGAAATATATACACTCAAACTATTGATAAACTACGAACACCTCTCTATATAGAACATCAACAATTTACATGTATACCTTTAATCCATTCCTGTACTTTGTCTATCGTGAGTAATTCATTATACATGAATTGCGGAATCTATCAATCTCTCTCCTTTTTCCCTTCAAGCTACATCTATGTACTAAAATCCTTAAAACTAAGACCATAATAATTATATACCGTTTCATCTACAGGAAAACGTACCAGCAACCTTAACCCTCCTCTATCTTATATAGGCTCGTTCAGATACAACGCTGCAAAACTGCGGCGTTTTTTTTTTTAAACGATGATGTAAAGTGTTATAGCTAGGCTTCATTTTCTGTATCTTGTAACATAGAATTCATTGAACACATGCAAGTCCTTTGACTTTCAACAAAGGCTTTGGTGCACACAGTTGCCATTTTTACTCTGAATTTTTACCAAAACTGCAGCGATTTTGTTTTTCCCTGTTTTTTGCGGCCGGTACGTTAACCGCGCCATATCTAAACAAGTCTTAAAGCTACAAAAAAAAATATATATATATATAAATGCATATTGAAAACTGCATGAAAATTAAGGCACTTTTGAATTTGAATCCACTTTATGTACATGTACTATTTTCACATTATTTCATTACGTCTGACCCTCGTAGCTCGCAAACCCGAGTAGATGGCCAAGTCGGGTATTGAAATACCCACTTCTTTAATTTGCTTGCTGCAGAGGAGGCCTAGCCAACCCCCGGCCCCCCCCCACTTAGTGTTATTTAGGGTACGCATATGCTCGTTCCCTCTTTTTGAAAGCACCCCCTATCTGAGGACTGCCAACATTTCCGAACCCCCCTTTCGCGGGCTTTTCGCGGGCTTTTCCTGCCTTGGAGACCCCCCCTAAATCAGGAAAAATGCTCAATGTACCCCCTAAATTCGGAATAATTTCTCAGGAGTCCAAAGAGATGAGAGGAAAAAAGAAAAAACACCCCCTTTTTAAAGAAATCTCCGGGTGAAAGGTCAAATACACCCCTTTTTTTACAATTCTCGGGCCGGACTTTGTCGCACGAAAAGTACCCCTTTACCGGACATTTTGGCAACACGCATGCGGTCATTTCGAAACCTGAGTGGGGGGGCCGGGAGCCAACCCAGCTGATAAACTTGTTTTCGATCTCCCTCTCTGATCTCTACCACTGACCTAGTGGTTACTATGGCGATCTCTCAATCTCTCTTCTCCCTTCCAGCAACGATCACTGGCAAAACCACATTTTTGACCTAGGGATCAGTGGTTCTTAATTGGCAGCCTCCCTAACCTCCATCCAAGCCTGGAGCAAGGGGGTATTTCAATTTTGCTACGAGGACTTCAATTACGTCATGTATTTGGCATTTTTAATACTTGAAATAATGAATACAACTATCAATATACAAAGGAATTATTATGTACCACAATAACAGAAACGGCGAGGAAAAAAAAGTACTCGGCTGGGAGTGGTTGGCTTAATTAGCTCTGGTAAGCCTAATTAAAAAGAACTCTATTAAAAAGCAAACAGACAAAGAAATACTTAAATATCATTGTGAGTAACAATTACATAACACCAAATCTTAAAAGAGCTCCCGCGAACAGAAAAGTATATTCTACACTGTAATTTATAGGTGCCATGTCGGAGATCGAACCCACGACCTTTGCATTTGAAGATAAATGCCTTAATTCAACCAACTACGACACCTAAAGGGCAAAACACACAGGAATATCACCAGTTATATGTACAACCTTCGTAATAATTCAACGTCTGCACTCACAATGCAGTACATGTGTAATTAATAATTGAATAGAGATGTGTAGTATAAAAATATAGTTACAGTCAACAACTAAATTATTCATACCCCTTTAGATTTGATGGTTTTTGTGTTATTTGTAACTCAAGAATGAAAGGTGTGTTGGTTGAATACGGCCTTTGTCGAATGCTTTTAGATGTAAGCTACAATTTGTCGCATTCTCAAGAAACTAACATCGGGACAAATACATTTTCTGACATGCTTGAAAAATACGAAACTTGGTAAGAGTATGAAGAACTTAGTAGTTAATTATATGCATACATTTTATTTTCATACATCAAATGGCACTTAAATTTGCTTGATATATCCTTCTTTTGCGCATAAAGAAAACTTCAAAGTTCACATACTTCATAATCACAACCATGCAACGTTTCTATATACATCCTGTTTCTTACAGATATATATACATGCAAAACTGGAATAAAACTTCACATAAATTGAAAATGTTCAGAGTTTAGTAAAGATAGGCAGTTGATGGAAATTGGCATAATGTCTCGGAAAGGAAATAATATCTTCTTGATGAAAACTTCAGGGCCCTTTTTCATAAAACCTGTAATCAATAACGAATGTACTGTGACAAATTATATCTTAGTCAATCAAATGCCACGATTTCAGTAGCTTAAAATATTCATTGTAACTTGTGATTGATCATTTTTTTTATGAAACACGGCCCTGCCGTTTAAATCAGCAAGTTTTGTGAATCTGTTGTTAATAAAACATATGCAGTAGAAGCATTCCTCTAGCGCCATTTCAGGTCAGCTGTAGGCCTGTATGTAGCAGTATCATCCCGTACATCACTGATCGAGCTGTTGGTTCCTCAAACTCTTTACTATACGTGATGTAGAGTTCAGTGGGTTACGTACTGTTCACAAGTTGACCATCAGATGGTGCTGTGCAAGTTCATCGGTTCAGTCTCTTTTAAGTACAACTCTACTTCGTTCATTTTCCACCATCCTCCCATACTGCCAAAGTCTCCAAACTCTTCTCTACTTCTTGTACAAGTACCAAAAACTAGAAAACCACAGGGATAGATCATTTGTACTTGCTGGAATCAAACGTTTTGAACGGAAAACATACATGTACATGTATCATCTGATCTGTTAATCCTTTGAAATCTTGCCTCTCAAAACAACAACTTTCAATTAATTGGCATTGTTTTTTATGTAGACCTAAGTGAATCACCAGAGCCCAGAGCATTTTGCGCAATGGATACATGAAACTTTACACATGTTAATACCCTTAGTCTTTACTATCGTAACCATCATTATTCATTAAATGATTATTATTCAGTGTCATTTTCATTACCATCTCACTGTCTTAACGGAAAAGGAAGTAATCCCTTTTTTCTCCTGATGTTTGGCCGTGTAAATGCAACCACTCTGGACTGTTGAGCATTTAATATGCGTAAATCATCTGGCGGTTTTTGGAAGAGTTCGAGCGTTTTATCCTCCGGGTATTTGGATAAGGCTCAGTCAAAGCAGAAAACGACCCCCATATGCCTCATTTACTGTTATGTTATGGAGCAGCTTTTGAGCAAGCTGGACCGGCGCGAAGGTTGTGGATCGGACCCACTTTGCTGCTGATGATCAGGGCTCTGAATTTGTCCCGTTTCATTTTCATTAGAACCGTTCCGACTTTGAGAAGTTCCTGCACTAGTGACTTCACCAGATGGTCTCCTTTCCCTCCTAACATGCTCCTGTCTCTCTGGACTCACTTGTTTATGAAGGCTTTGACGCCGAAGTCGCTGATCTGACCCGCCTTGCTGCTGGTGACGGTCAGGACTCTGATTTTGTCCCGTTTCATTTCCATTAGAACCGTGAATCCGTCGTTGAGAAGTTCTTGCACCAGTGGCCTCACCAGATGGTCTTCTTTCACTCCTATCATGCTCCTGTCTCTCTGGACTCGCTTGTTGTTGACGACACTGGCGCCGAGGTCGTTGATCTGACCTGTTTTGCTGTTGCGTATGGTCACGGCTCTGATTATGTCTCGTTTCATCTCCACTAGAACCTTTCCGTCGTTGAGAAGTTCCTGCACCGGTGGCCTCACCAGATGGTCTCCTTTCACTGTTTTCATGATCCTGTATCTTTGGACTCACTTGTTTTTGACGCCGAGGTCGTTGATCTGACCCAACTTGCTTCTGTTGATGGTCAGGGCTCTGATTTTGTACTGTTTCATTTCCTTTAGAACCGTTCCGACGTTGAGAAGTTACTGCACCACTGGCCTCACCAGATGGCCACCTTTCACTCCTATCATGCTCCTGTCTCTCTGGACTCAATTGTTTATGAAGGCTTTGACGCCGAAGTCGCTGATCTGATCCGCCTTGCTGCTGGTGATGGTCAGGACCCTGATTTTGTCCCATTTCATTTCCTTTAGAACCGTTCCGACGTTGAGAAGTTCCTGCACCAGTAACTTCACCAGATCTTCTTTCACTGTTATCGAGCTCCTGTATCTTTGGAATCACTTGTGTTTGACGCCGAGGTCGTTGATCTAACCCAACTTGCTGCTGGTGATGGTCAGGGCTTTGATTTTGTACTGTTTCATTTCCTTTAGAACCGTTCCGACGTTGAGAAGTTCCTGCACCAGTGGCCTCACCAGATGGTCTGCTTTCACTCCTATCATGCTCCTGTCTCTCTGAACTCACTTTTTGTTGACAGCTCTTACGCTGAGGTCGCTGATCTGACCCAACTTGCTGCTGGTGATGGTCAGGGCTTTGATTTTGTACTGTTTCATTTCCTTTAGAACCGTTCCGACGTTGAGAAGTTCCTGCACCAGTGGCCCCACCAGATGGTCTCCTTTTACTCCTATCATGCTCGTGTGTCTCTGGACTTACTTGTTTATGAAGGCTTTGACACCGAAGTCGCTGATCTGACCCGCCTTGCTGCTGGTGATGGTCAGGAATCTGATTTTGTCTCGTTTCATCTCCATTAGAACCTTTCCGTCGTTGAGAAGTTCCTGCACTAGTGACTTCACTAGTTGGTCTTCTTTCACTGGTATCATGCTCCTGTCTCTCTGGACTCACTTTTTGTTGACGTCTTTGACGCTGAGGTCGTTTATCTGACCTGCTTTGCCGCTTCTGATGGTCAAGGCTCTGATTTTGTCCCGTTTTATTTCCTTTAGAACCGTTCCGACGTTGAGAAGTTCGTACACCAGTGACTTCAATAGTTGGTCTTCTTTCACAGTTATCGTGCTCCTGTCTCTCTGGACTCACTTTTTGTTGACGGCTCTTACGCTGAGGTCGTTGATCTGACCTGCTTTGCCGCTTCTGATGATCAAGTCTCTGATTTTGTCCCGTTTCATTTCCTTTAGAACCGTTCCGACGTTGAGAAGTTCCAGCACTAGTGGCTTCACCAAATGGTCTCCTTTCTCTCCTACCATGCTCAATGCTGTCAGTCCCCCTTGAACTCACGTGTTTTCGCTGCCGACCTGCTTTATTTTTACCCTTCTGCTGCCTGGAAAGTCTCACATCGTTCCTCGTTCCTGTAGCACTTACTTGTAAACTTTTCCCATCCTCTGTGTCAAGGCTAGCACCAAGACGCGAACTTTTCCTCCTCTGTCTTTGAGGACTACAAATGCTACTGCTGCTGGCAGTTATGCCTGGGGCTGTTATTGATCGACTGTGGCTCCTTAGGTTTCGATGCACCTGGTGACCAACAACACCTATATCCTCTCCATGACTCGTTGATGCTACGTTTATGTCAGGTTTCTTCAGTATGCTTCGAGGTTGAGCAGAGTCTCTGGATGATGGGGGGAAATGGCTACGTCCACCAAATGATTTCATGCTAGAGGACTCACCTTGGATGGAGTCGCATGACCTTGGGACCTTTGCTGCTCTTCCGTGACCATCTGTCCCTGTATCTAAGTGTACTCGCTTCTTGCCCCAGTTATCTACTCCATCATCGCCAGAAAGTCTGATCTTCTCCACCCCATCGCACGAAGCCTGGATGGCTTGAAAAGATTGACTCTGATAGATATCTCTTGGAGCATTAGGCACATGCTGTTCTCCTACGATCATGGGGGCGTTGCCTTTGTTGTTAAGTTCCTGAGATGATTTGCTACCCGTGTTGGCCCCTGCAGGCATCACATCATCTGCCTGATGGCTTGATGTCTGCGAATGGCGTCTCTTTTCTGGAGGTTTCCTAATGTCCGATGGCACCAATGACGGGTTTGGAGGGTCACTTGGACAAATAGATCTATCTTCTCCAATAGGTTTTGCCCTGTCTTGTTTGGTATTGGGTGTCGCTGAGGTGCCTGAACAGGCAGCTTGACCACCAATGGTCTCAGAGATGTTTGCGGAGTACGAACTTGTTGAAGGAAAGGACTCACTTAGAACTGATGAATGACCATGTGATAAACTTCTTGAATCTGCAGGTAGTCTATCCTCCAAATCCATCTCATTTAAGTTTGAAGATGCAGGTTGTTGAAGGGAATCCTGCTCGGAATGGATCATGGAAACAAAAGGGGTTTCTGAAGGTTCCTTTGAAGTTAAATTGGGTGGATTAGATGGAGTGCAGGGAATGTCCTGTACATAGTTGGTCCTCTTGGTGGGATTCTTCTCCTTTTGACGATCATTTTGTTTTGTAGTTGACAGTAATTTATCAGATCTTGAGGGTCTCTGGATGTGTTGTTCATTTCTACTTGCAACCAATTTGCCAGGTGCTGCTATAGATTTGCTTAGGGCCACACTACGAGAGAAAGGAACAGCTAGAGCTTCTAGCGAGAAAAAATACACAGGTTCTGTTTCTCCCTCTTGTAGCAACAATAATCTTTCTTGTGGGTGCAACCTTGATGGAGACCACGCATTTCGTAGGCATGGAAGAAATTTTTTTCCAGAGTTCTTATCGAGGTCCTCGGACATTCCTCTGGATAAGTGGGCTTTGGAAGGAATGGACATTGCTGATTGTGCCTCTTGTAGCAACAAGAATCTTTCTTGGGGATCCAACTCTAAGGGACACCATGCATTTCGTTGGCAAGGAAGAAGTTTCTTTCCAGAGTCCTTATCAACGTCCTTTGAAGCTCCTTCGGAAGGAATGGACATAGCTGCTTGTGCCTCTTTACCATGGGATACTGTTCCTTTCTCATGTTGATTAACTTGTTCTTTAGTGTCTTCATTCTCCATCTTGATACTAAATTGAGAATCTGTGGGGAAATACTGTCTTTGAGAGTCATCCCCTCTTTGCAAACTTCTGCGGCTTGAAGAAGTTTCTGAACCTGCATCATCCCTTTGAGTTTGATGGATTTCTTCATCGGGGCTTTGACAGCTTATGTGAGAGTCTGATTGGAAGAGGTCCTTGGGTTCTAGGTCAGCAGCTTCTCTACCATCACATTCCTTATCCTCTAACAAGTGTGATGGGGAATCTCTTGGAATGATCGTCTCAGATGTAGGAAACTCTTCACTTGCATCACTTAAAGAATCTTCACTTTTTTCATGAAGAATAGGTGAGAAAGGCTGTGTACTAAAATCCTCAGTTGTTTCTTTGAGTACTACCTCATCCACGTCATCGCTTGTCATATTTTCAGTGTGGCCATGACCATCTCCATCGTTACTGTCAACCATGGTTTCATCTGAGTCTGTCTCACTATTGGACACCGCTGGAGCTTTTGTGCTGGCAAGGTATCTTCTTAGTTTATGAATGTCTTCATCGTTGACAGTATCCATAGGCTCTTCGTCTGAACCTTCATTCAACGGGCGTACAGGAATTTTAGGAGGCAACCTGTCCATTTTTTCAGATTGCACTGGACCCCGTCCTTGCTGCCAGCAATCCTCATTCGTTGAAACTTGGTTGGATTCAGGATCCTGTAATGAACCAACGTCACTCAAAGAGTGATATTTACCACTCTTTGCAACTTTCTGCTTCTTCTTCTGACCTCGCCTATCCCTACTTTTCTTTTTACGTTTCACCTTCTGCTTTGTTCTGGCATCAGACTGTTTATCAAAGCCTGGCTTCTTCTTTACATTGTCGTAGGATGTCAGCTCTTCTTCATATGTCGATGAACTATCGTCACTGCAGTGAGGTTTTCTACGGCTTTTTGTCATGGCCAAGTTGATTTTATCTTCGCAGCTACCATCCGACCCACAGCCTGAAGTAAAAAGGACAATGTTTCATGTTGTACTATCATATTTCATTATGTAGACTTCGATGTCAAACGTTTTAATAGTGAAAGGGTTAGAACATTACTTTACACTTTCAGGATATGGTGCATTTTAAATCCAACGAGTAACATTTAACAAATATTAAAGGCAAAATATTTATAACATTTATGGATAATAATGGCTATTTCGTGGAGTGTTGTGAATAATCAGAGAAAATAGAGACCATCAAAATAAATATGGAAAATGGCAATATACCCGGTAGTTAGCATTTTTTCTAAGCTATCCCAAAGCAATTGGCCAAATTTTAGGAAAGATTGCTCATTGCGCACATTTACATTTAAACTATGCAGTTTTCGCTCAAAAGTAATTAATGGGATAACACATTATCAGTACTCAATTAATTATCGATCTCAGCAGTATACCTAATATCTGATTTAAAAAAATGGGAAGTTGATTATAAGTTGTACTGCAGAGAGAGTATATTTAAAGGAAAATATGAAACAGAATCATTTTACAAGAACATAACATCTATGCGTATAGCCAGAAGGGCGGTAACTTATATACAGAACTTTTAATGTCATTCTGGCTCAAACAGACACAAACTTGTAAATGTAAAGCTATGAAGAAACCCCCTAAAAGAGGAAACAAAAGTCACAATCCCCCCCTCCCCTGTATTTTTTTGTTTGGGGGATATTTAGGGGCGGGGGTTAATTTTTGTGGGATTATTTGTCCTTTGGGTTTGATTATATCCTAGGGGTAATTTTCCCAGGGAATAGTTGTCCCATTGGTAATTGTCAAGGGGGCAATGGTCCTAGAACCCGATTAAACAGGTATGTCCCCTGATCACATTCAGAATCAGGATAAACTTTTCTTTGTTTCTTGATTCAAGGAAATCTCCAACAACTTGCAATGTTAATGAGCAGAAGATGGGGATCATTATATTGAAGGAAAAAAATCATACCTGGATGACGAAGGTATGTGCCACTTGTAGATGGGGCATCATCGCCTTCACAGTCGCTGGATCTGACAACACCTGATGAAATGTGAACAGTTGATGGAGAAACCTGAGGCAACGGTGACTTCCGAGATTGAAAAGCATCTGGGTTGCTGAAGTCTGCTACAGGTAAGTGCCATGACGGCCTATCCTCAAACTTATATTCTACAGCCTCCACTTGACTGTGAGACTGAGATTCCTTCCAAAGATCTCCTAGAGTCATTCCGTTGCCTTTGCTGTCACTAGCATCACCATGATCACTAACGTCTCCACTAATATATCCTGGTTCATTAGGATGTGTTTGATTTCGAAACTGTCCTTGAGCATTATAATCACTATCCAGTTCAGACTCAGAATCCACTGCACTATCTTTCCCCGCTGTACGGGGCAGTGAGGTATATTCCTGCTTTATTACAATATTCCCTTTCCCACATCCTGACGCTGTGATCCTCCGGCCATTGCTTGTGGATGGCAAATCTCTGCCAGCATCATCGTCCGTATGGCTTTCTTTCTCACTGGCCCAAATATCTGGTAAATCTGAATTAGAGTTCGAGGCATTATCTTGCAAATCCATGGCAGAGTTTGAGGGACTTTCTCGAGGGTCACAACTAGTGTCTGAGGAGCTGTCACTATCAGATTCAGTTGGTGATCCTTCATCCATGGTGTCTTCCACTTCTTAACTTTCATTTAATTCTTTTTATTCAGCTCCAGTGCACTCATCATCATCCATAAAGCATAAATTGAGAGAATCGTCATGACCATTAGGACATTCTGAGCGTTTCCCTCTTTTGTTCATCTGGCCATCTGCATATATAAGCTTGATAATTAATGCTATCGGTGTGTTCTGTGTCCTTCACAGATAGTAAAATCTATCCCTCCTTTCTTTGGCACGAGAAAAACACCGTTTGCTTAAACAAAAATACAATGGACGATGGACGACAACCACCGCGGCAAGCAGTGTAAACATAGCTATAACACAGCACAAATTTGCGTCCCAAAATGGCCGCGACGTACGTACACGTAAGTTTAGGGGAATCCCCGCAACGACCCGTTACGATTTGTTTTTGTTATTATATTCTCTCATATCAAATACACATTGTATAAATCATTTATCTTAAACAAAATTGTACATATTTTTCATATAACAAATCTGGATTCAATGTACATTGATATTTTGGCTTAAACATAAATTGCAATAGGTCCTAATATTAAAAAGAAAAACAAAAGTACGTTGTATATGTTACATATTTATGATCAAAGAATAGTATCTGTCAATTATGCTCATAATCAATACTGGAACGATACCACTTCTCAAACAAAAATGGATCTATTCCGTCCGCCTCTCTAATTTACGTGTATTTCAGAGACTGCGTAGCCGGGGACAGGGGCACAGTACCCCCCCCCCCTATTCAGGTACCCCTTAAGTGCCCCATTTTACATACAAGAAGTGCCCCCTTTTAGTTCAGATAAGTACCCCTTTTTATTTCTAGTAGGTGTCCGTTCTGCAATCTAATGGCCTCTTACCATCTGTGATAAATGCACCTATTCAAATATAGGAGCAAGGTGCTCATTTTACTTTAAAAAGTGCCCTTTTCTTTTGTAATAAGTGCCCTAATTCCCCTTCTGATAAGTGCCCCTTTTTTATTTGACACGTGCCCCCTTTTTCTGTCTAATATATGCCCTTTTTCCTTCCGATAAATGCCCCTTTTCTTTTTTAATAAGAGCCCATTTCGCTTTTAATCAATGCCCCTTCTGACACCTCTGATAAATGCCTCTATACAAATCTCATGGTTGCCCCTTTTCCCGCGACAATTGTCCATTTTCCTTTGTGACAAGCGCCCCTTTTAATTCTAACAAGTTCCCCTATACATCTCAGGTGAGTGCCCCTTTTCAAGTACAAGAAGTGCCCCTTACCATTTCTGATAAATGCCCTTCACCTCTTATAATTGACTCGATATTTTCAAATCTGAAAGGTGTCCCTTTTATTTGGACATGTGGTTCTTTTCCATTTTATGCCGTCTTTTCATTCTTAAAACTGCCCCTTTCGCATAAAATGTGCTCTTAATTTAAAGCGACTAAGAGCAACTTTTTCACCCAAAGCTAATTGCTCGCTTTTAAAATTGATATAATTATATTTTTTAATAATTAAAGATCTATGCAGTCTCCATGATGAGATTGCATATGTGTTTTATAACTTTAATACTGCGACCTAACAAATCTTAAAATTCTTGCTCGCTCGCATGTTATTCACAATATCCATGAAAACATTGCAAGTACATGTATCTGTTGAAACAAAATCAGTACAAATAGTATTTTTCAAATACGATACATCATTCCAATGTATATGTACGAGTTCATCTCGAATTCATCATTTTCACCATCATCACCGTCGTCATTATCAGTTATCATCATCACTCTGCCATCATGATCAACATCTTCATCATCAGTTACCAATATCACTATCATCATCAGTTATGAACATCACTATCATCATCACAACCATCAGTTACCAGTATCAATATTATCGTCATCATCATCAGTTATAAGTACGCACTATCATCATCACATCATAAGTGAATATCAACATTTCTATCATCATTGTTACTGTAGATGGTGGTCTAGAGGATATGTTACAGGAATTTGGATCACATGATTTGCGGTTCAAGTCTCGCAGTTTATTATTTATCATGGCAGCCATGCTAAAGCCGGGGTAATAATTGTGGAGCACCAGGAGTGTCCAGTCTGACAGACATGAGCGCTATACAAGAACCCACTTTTTGTTATTAACATCAGTTATCAACATATCACTATCATCATCATCATTGATCAGCATCATCACCACCATCAACGTTGTCACCATAATGACCAATATACATGTAATCATTATTAATATTGATTGATTGATGATTGATTTTTATTCGACAAGCTTCCAACATACAACAATATACAAGAATTGGTAAATCAATAATGAAAAAAAAAAAGTATATTCTAATCAAAAATCTAATAAAAAATAAGTCAGCTTGAACAGGATAACCCACGAAAGCTCGAGAGCTTATTTCCAGTGGGGTCAACTGGAAACATCAACATCATCAGCCGCTAACATCACTACACTGAACTACCAGTAACACTTCTTGAAATTGCATTTACACACGTGTATATATGAAATATACTTGAAAAAAAAAACGAATTTGATTACCGGTAATGAAAGCTCTTGATTTTTTATATACATCTGAAACAAGACAATTAATGAAATTTTCAGCTTCATTCACGATTATGAATGACATCTTGTTTTGGCAAATTAAATGTTATTGATCTAAAAAGCATTATGTGCAGTACCAGCACAAAATGACTTTGGCATGTTCACAAAATAAACACATAGATGCTATTTCAATACATACTAATGTAAAAGCAATCGATCATCATCATAATTATCAGACACTGATCACGGAAGAATACTATTTAAAAACAAAGACAGAATAAAACAGTATTTGAAAGCTGCACATACTTCATTTAAAAGATGAATTTGCATGTACATCATATTATAAATTGCCGTTAGAAATAGTGAAATCACCAATGTTAAACCTGGTCGGTGTTTAACATTTTTCTTCTATAGTTGATTTACAGTTGATATACAGTAGGCTTGCGGGTGCACCATGTGAGAGAGAGGGAGGATTGAGGAGTCCTGAAAAGGACTCTCGGTAATCTTTCTTGAGGGTGTGTAGTCCTGAAAAGGACTGTTGGTGTAGTCTTGAAAAAGACTGTTGGTTATCTTTCTTAGCTTATAGTTCTAAAGAGAACTATAGCGCTTGGAGAGGATGGGTGGCGGGAGTGGCTCGACGTTTCGAAACAGGTTGTCTATCCGTCGTCAGGAGTGAATATATTCATATATTCACATTCATATTTATTTCATTTCCAACAGAAAGGTAAACAAAAATAATACATATTTTTTTCATACATAATTCAATTTTTTTGGAAACTATACAAATACACTATACAAATACACTTTGCACATAACAAAATTATTACAAGAAATTCTTAATTTCTGAGGAAATGGGGGGGGGGGGGGTCCACAAAAAAGCAGTGCACCCGCAAGCCTACTGTATATTTACATTACCATGCAAGCCGATACTTACAAGCTATAGTTGATTTGTTATGCAAATCCTATTTTTAATGTACCATAATAAGAGATATATCTTTTTTTTAATTATATACACAGTATATTGACAAATTATGTTTCACTATGTTCAGTATGTTCACAAAAGTATCTATCGCTTGACTATAAATGATTCATATAATTGTATATGTTCCAAATACTATATATCATATATAATATATTTCCATAATTGCTCCACTTTATAAATGAATATATAGAAATGAACATATATATTTATATATATAAAGTTTTATGACAGTTAAATTCCTATAAACACAATATCATTGCATATTGAAAACTGCATAAAAGTAAAGGCACTTTTGAGCTTGAATCCACTATATGTACATGTATATGCACATGATTATTAAATTTTCACATTACTTATTTGGCATTTTCGATACTTGGAATAATGAATATCAACCAACAATATACAAAGGAATTATGTACCACAATAGCATACTTAAAAAATACGAAACTTGGCAAGGGTAGGAATAATGTAGTTGTTAAATTATATGCATATACATTCTCTTTTCATTCTTCAAGTGGCACTAAAATTTGCTTGATTTATTCTTCTTTTGCACATTAAGAAAACTTCAAATTTCACATTTTTCATGATTACAACCATGCAACGTTTCTATACACATCCTGCTTAATATATACATAAACATGCATAAACTTTGGTATAAAACTTCATATAAATTGAAAATTTGAACAGGTTTCTTTTTTTTTTAACAGTTTAGTAAAACAAAAAAAAATGAAAATTTGAACAGTAATAGTAAAAAAAGGGCAGCTGATGAAAATGGATTGGCATGTTTCGGAAACAAATGATACCTTATTGATGAAAACTTCTGGGCCCTATTTCATAAAACTTGTTATCAATAACAAATGCTATATTACTGTGACAAATTAGATCTCAACCAATCACATACCACGATTACTGTAGCTTATAACAGTTACTACAACTTGCGATTGATAACAAGCTTTATGAAAACTGGTCCTGACAGTACATGTGCACTGAAAAAAGTCAGCTGATGAAATTGAGCTGTCATAATATTTCTGGAAGTATAAAGACATGTAATACCCGTGCATAAAGGAATAGCCTCAATTAAAAATGGACGACATGAATACAGGCAAATTAGCATAAGAATTCTCAGGGTGAAACCAGACAGTATCTGGAATTTGAAGGAATATCTTTACAATGACCTGCAAGTAGGATTCTACTGTTCTAGCCTCTCGGTATTTTCTCAGTATTTCCTCCCCCTTTTGGACTACTGTTGCATTCATACTTTCCAAGGATATCAATAGACTTGCTGTTCTGTCATTATAAGTTCTCTGATTTATTGCGCCATTTTTTAGCCCATTAAATCAGCAAGTTTTTGTGAATCTGTTGTTTATTAAAGACATATGCAGTTAACAACTTAAAGGGGTGCTGCACTAAAAGCGTTTCTCTAACGCCATTTCAGGTCAGCTGTAGCAGTATCGTCCCGTAAATCACTGCACTGTTGGTTCCTCTAAATTCTTCACTACGTAACATAAGAGTTTATTTGGTTAAGCATGAGATGATGCTGTGCAAGTTCATCGTTTCAGTCTCTCTTAAGTACAATTCTACTCTTTTTCATTTTCCCCCATCCTCCCTTACTGCCCAAGACTACCAAAATCTTTTCTACTTCTTGTACAAGTACTGATAACTAGAAAATCACAGAGATTGATCATTTGTACTTGCTGGATCAAACGTTTGGAACAACGGAAAACATGTTTTATCTTTTAATCCTTTGAAATCTTGTCTATCAAAACTAAAGATGTTCAAAACAACTTTCAATCAATAGAAGATGTTTTTTTATGTACATGAATGACCAGTGTCCTGAGCATTTTGCATAATAGATACATGGAACTTTATACATATTTATACCAAGTATCATTGTTATCTTTATCATCATCATTATTCATACAATTATTTCTATTCATGTCATTTTCGTTTAATACCATCTCACATTCCTAACAGAGAGGGAGTATTTCTTTCTTCCTGATGTTTGGCTGCGTAAATGTATTCAATATGGGTGATACATCTGGCGTTCTTTGACAGAGTTGGAGCTTTTCCTCCCCCTGATATTTGGCCGAGGCTCAGTCAGGGCAGTAGAACGACCCCCATACGCCTCATTAACTGTCCTGTTATGAAGCATGTTTCGATCAAGCTGTACTGGATTGTTGGCATGTTGGTTTAGGGAAGCCCTTCGCTGAACCTGTCTTTCTGGATAGGGTTGTGGTAGTTGACAACGCCACTGTTGAGGTCGTCAATCTGACCCGTTTTGCTGTTGCGTACAGTCACGGCTCTGATAGTGTCCCGTTTTATTTCCATTTGTTCTGTTCCGATGTTGAGAAGTCCCTGCACCGGTGGCCTCACCAGATGGTCTCCTTTCACGCTCTTGTCTCTCTAAACTCACTTGCTGTTGACGGTGTACTGGATTGTTGGCAAGTTGGTTCAGGGAAGTCCTTCGCTGAACCCGTCTTTCTGGATAGGGTTGTGGTCGTTGACAACGCCACTGTTGAGGTCTTTGATGTGACCTGTTTCGCCATTGCTGATAGTCACAGCTCTGATTGTGTCCCGTTTCATTTCCGTTAGAACCCTTCCAACGTTGAGAAGTTCCTGCACCAGTTGCCTCACCAGTTGGTCTCTTTTCACTCCTTTCATGCTCTTGTCTCTCTGAACTCACTTGTTGTTGATGGCGCTGATGCTGAGGTCCTCGATCGAACCTGTTTTGATGTTGCTGATGATCATTAGTCTGATTTTGTCCCGTTTCATTTCCATTGGAACCATTCCAACGTTGAAAAGTTCCTGCACCAGTGACTTCACAAGATGATCTCCTTTCCCTCCTATCATGCTCCTGTCTCCCTGAACTTACTTGTTGTTGACGGCTCTTACACTGAGGTTGTTGATCTGACCTGTTTTGCCACTGCTGATAGGAACAGCTCTGATTTTGTCCCGTTTCGTTTCCTTTAGAACTGTTTCTACGTCGAGAAGTCTCTTCACCAGTGACTTCACCAGATGGTCTCCTTTCTCTCCTACCATGCTCGATGGTTTCCATTCTCCTTGAACTCTGGGGTTTCTGTTTGCCAACAGTATGACCTGCTATAATTTGACCCTTCTGCTGCCTGGGAAGCCTCTCATTGTCCCTCATTCCTGTAGCAATAACATGTAAACTCTTCCCATCCTCTGTGTCAAGGCTAGCATCAAGACCTGAGCTATTCCTCCTCCTCTGTCTTTGAGGACTATAGGTACTACTGCTGCTGGCAGATATGCCTGGGGCTGTACTTGTAACTGATCGACTGTGGCTCATTAGGTTGTGATGCCCCTGGTCACCAATGACACCTCTATCCTCTCTATGACTCTTTGATGCTACGTTTCCATCAGGCTTCTTTAGTATGCTTTGAGGTTGAGCAGGGTCTCTGGATGATGGGGAAAGATTTCTACGTCCACCAAATGACTTCTCGCTAGAGGAGGACTCGCCTTGGACGGAGCTGCACGACCTTGGGACCTTCGCTGCTCTTCCATGATCCTCTGTCCCTGGATCAGGTGGCACTCGCCTCTTGCCTATGTTATCTATTCCAGCATCGCCAGATACATGTTTATGTCTTGAAGGTCTGTTCTCCTCCACCCCTTTGCTCGAAGCCTTGACATTTAGAATGTCCTTGGGATCCTTACTGTGGCACTCCTTGGCATCTTTACTGTTGGGAGGCTTCTTTAGTATGCTTTGAGGTTGAGCAGGGTCTCTGGATGATGGGGAAAGATTTCTACGTCCACCAAATGACTTCTCGCTAGAGGACTCTCCTTGGACGGAGCTGCACGACCTTGGGACCTTCGCTGCTCTTCCATGATCCTCTGTCCCTGGATCAGGTGGCACTTGCCTCTTGCCTATGTTATCTATTCCAGCATCGCCAGATACATGTTTATGTCTTGAAGGTCTGTTCTCCTCCACCTCTTTGCTCGAAGCCTTGACATTTAGAATGTCCTTGGGATCCTTACTGTGGCACTCCTTGGCATCTTTACTGTTGGGAGGCTTCTTTAGTATGCTTTGAGGTTGAGCAGGGTCTCTGGATGATGGGGAAAGATTTCTACGTCCACCAAATGACTTCTCGCTAGAGGAGGACTCGCCTTGGACGGAGCTGCACGACCTTGGGACCTTCGCTGCTCTTCCATGATCCTCTGTCCCTGGATCAGGTGGCACTCGCCTCTTGCCTATGTTATCTATTCCAGCATCGCCAGATACATGTTTATGTCTTGAAGGTCTGTTCTCCTCCACCCCTTTGCTCGAAGCCTTGACATTTAGAATGTCCTTGGGATCCTTACTGTGGCACTCTTTGGCATCTTTACTGTAGGAAGCTTGCAAAGTCCTGAAGACAAGCTGTCTACCGGTAGCATCATCTACCAAGGATTCCCAGTTGTTGCTCATCTGCACAGAAATAATTGTGGATACTTTGACTGGATTTTAGGCATTATATGGGTAGCCTTGAGTTACGGTAACGGTGAAGAGTGGGAGAATTGAACGAAATGCTTTGAATGTCAAAGACTACAAACTAATTACAAGGAACACAATATTTGTAGTCATAGTAAAAGGAAGAATACATTACATGACTTATCCTTGTGCTGGGACGTCACGACCATGATATTTTTATGCATGGAAAGAAAAAGAATGGACAGATCCTTTTTAGATCTGTCCATGTTTGGTGCAGGTGGAAAGATATCAGCTGGGAGCGAGTGCCATATTCAGGATGCCCTATTCATACATTCGTCATTTAAAAAAAGGCTTAACTTGTGAAGACAATAAAAGCAGAGAAATAATAATAAAGTTTGTACCTTCTGCAAACTTTTCATGTTGCCAACGATGATGAGGCTGAACTTGGATCGAGTCAAAGCTAGATTCAAAACCTGTTTGTTCATCACGAATCTGAAAGAATGGAGAGGAAAAAAAATGGACATAAATGATGATGGCTTACATCATGAAAGGTCATCTGTATTGTTAATATGTATTTTTGAAAGTTAAACTTTTGATCTCATTACAAAAAATCTTTACATTCCAAGTTTTAAAATGTTAAGCTATAGGCATGCAAGCTAGCCCAGCCCTTGTTTCATGAATGCAGGCTATGTCACAGTGGAAAACACTCCGTCCCTCAGACAGGACATTAAATGTAGGCCTATGTAGAGGGGAGTAACCACATTTGCTTGTTAAGAACCCACTGCACTATTCTTATAAGAGTAGGGGGAAACTCCAGTGTGGTGGTCCACCTGCGCACATCAATCAGTTACACTGGGAGGAGAGACCCAACGGTTACAACGATTTAGTTTGTTTTTGCCTCCCAGGCACAGGTGACGCCAAATACTTAATAATAATAATAATAATTCATGATCTGGCACCAGTGCATCAGTGAATTATTTGAATACTAACCCATTCTCTTTAGGTGTCCTGGAGGTGCTGGTGCAACACAGAATGATGACATCTTTCTCCAAGCCGTAGAAATTTGTAGGGGTTCCAACAAGCAGGCCAGGAAAGTTCTTCCTGTAACGATACAAACGTTTACAGTAAACTAAATTTTGCATACCCTTACCAAGTTTTGTAATTTTTGAAGTATGGCAGGCTCCAAGCAGGAGACATCTTTGGTTAGCTGGTCATCATAGAAAAAACGAATGCAGCAACTTAGTTAGGAAATGGGAGTTAGAGACTCCCGAGCTGAACATGAATGGCGGCGATGGCAGAACGGTATCCACGAATAGTGGAAAGGGCTCTACCCTTATCAAATAAGGTGATTAACAAATCTGCGATTGCGCCTACCGAAGCCTTACTGGGTGAAACACCGAGGTCATCGCACCAAACGGAAAAGGCTTTCTAGGCTGGGACACTAGGTCTTGCCTCAGCGGGAGAGGGAAAGGACGTCCCCCAAGAGGGAAAGAAGTAGAGGCCAGCACGGAGTTACCAGAAGGACCACACTTGATCCTCCTTGATCTTTTTCAGGACCTGAGGGATCAGAGGAAATAGGTGGAAGGTGTACCGCCGGAAGGGTTCCCGATGGAGGGAGAAGGCATTTAGTGCCCAAGCCTCCCGATCCCATAACCGAGAACAATACCTCGGGAGACAATGGTGGCAAAGAGATCGACCTCTTGATCCCAAGCCACCCTGAGACGATCGGAAAACCTCCAGATGAAGGGACCACTACGAGGGAAGGCACTTGCCCTGTGAGAGGAAGTCTGCTATAAGGTGGTCCTGTCCGGAAATGTAGGACGCTATAGGAACAAAGGTGTTGGCCCGACACCACCTCCACAGCTGAGCGGCATGAGAGAGTTCAGGGAGTTTTGTCCTGCCGATTGATGTAGGCAGCCACCGTGGTGTTGTCCGTGAGGATCAGCACAAAGCGGTGTGCAAATGAGGTGTGCAAATGAGACCAGTTCCCCAAAATCATCTAGAGGCTTGCTTAGAGCAAGAAACGACTCGCTCGTCCAGGGGGCAAGATAATGCAATATTCTCCTCGGTAATGGAATCCATACCTCAAGGGAATCTACGCTCGGCCTGAAGAACTTCAAGAGGGGCCTCTGAAAGGGCCTCATCAGAAGTCAGCAGCCAGCGCCTGGCTTGCACTCTGCGAGAAAGACGCAGGGACCGAGCGGCCAAGGAAATGGTTTAAGATGTCTATCTCCGCCTCCAAGTACACCGTGATACAGGTGGGGGACAGCTCCCATCTGAAGGTCGCTCCCTTGTAAATCCGAGGAGATCCCGTGAGCGAGGATGGATTGGGATGTGAAAGTAAGCATCCTTCAAAGCGAGCAAGACGGCCCAATCTGTTCGCTTAATTGCCTGCAGGATGGACGCTAGTGTGTCCATTTTGAAGTGTACCAGGGGGATGTAAGTATTGATGACCTTCATGTTCATGACCATTAAAAGGCCTGCTTGGGCCTGGCCGGAGCCCTGCCGCGCGCCTAACTGCCCCCCTACTCCTGACGGAGCTCCTACTGTGAGCAAGTAAATGGCTACCCAAGGGCTGTGGCGCTGCTGGCATGCAGCAGATGTCTTAGCCTTTCGTCTGCCTGGAAGGGTGGGCCAGTTGGCGAGGAAGAAGTTGCTTCGCCATCTCCATTGACTGTTTCTGAGAGTCATTCTGCGAAATGGCCCCCAAACTGATGCTTCCCCCAAGTGGGGTATCTCCGTCAAAAGGGAGGGGATATCCCTTTCAAGCACTCCTAAGGAGTAAAATGGTCTGGACGTAGGCCGCGGCAACCAGAGAGATCCTGTCTAAATGAGCAAGATCTCATCTAACACAAGACCGTCCGACTCAGAAATCGGAAGTTACCGCGACCTGACCCTGGGGCTGATAAGAGACCCCAGATAGGCGATGACCCGCATGCCAGATCTTGCGTGCGCCTCAAAGTCTTGACTGTCTAGACTCGGTGACGAAAATTCATGCCCAGTCTCAAACCCTCATGGAAAATGTCAGACGAGAATGACTTAAGTTTGAAAAATCCAAGCAAGTCTTGGGGTCGGAAAGCGTACTCCTTCGCGAAGGAATACTTCCTAGCAGCCCCAGATGTAGACGACTGTTCAGCTACGCCCTCGTAGCTTGAAGTCCAATGTCAGGGGTATTCCAGAGGAAGGGAAGCCTGGCTTGCATCCCGCTGGGCTGGTGCGAAGGTCTCAGTAAAGTATTTCTTCAGGAGAGCCTGCGCTTTGGCTGGCTAGTGACTCAGAAACAGAGTCACCATCCTGATCCCCGAAATCAGCTACGTGGGGAACCTGGCCCCAATAGGGCGGATGCAAACACAAGCCGACAATCTTCTCGCCGGGAGGTGCGCCAAGTGCCAAGTGATAGGAGGGGAAGCTCTGAACAGGCAGTTCGAAGCCTGTCGGGTTTGACCATAACCGAGTAGTAAACCAGTATGAGAAACCGGATCCCGAAGATCGGGTACCTTTAAAACAGGACCGGAGACCGGAAGATGAGATCCAGATACCGGGTTAAGAAATCTGTATCTCCTAATTGGCTATCCGGGACCAGGAAGATCAGGTCCAAAATTGCTAAACCAGTATCAGGTTTCACGGGTCAGAGTTTGGGTCACTGCAGTCCAAGGACCGGACATAGTCCGACACGTCCGAGGGGTCCGTGCCACCAGCGGTCAGCTGAGAGGCTTGGCCCACCTGCTTTTCTCAGCAAACAGCTTCTAGTATTCGAGAAGCTCAGTTTGATTGACCACTGCGGGGGAAGGAGCGGGCGTCATAGAAAAGGCACTATCGTTCTTCCCAGTCTAAATCTCATGTGTGCTCGAGGTAGACTTCGATGTCGACTTAGAAAGAGACGTGGTCAATTGATAGTTTTTCAACTTCTTGCGGGCGGACTCCGCCAGCAGAGAAGTCTGCACCTTGCATGGCCTTACCCGATGGGCCGTGCTCAGCAGGGCTTTCGGAAAGTCTCTTACGGCTCGCAACTGTCCGTCTGGGACAGTTGGGGGGGAGCCAGCTCCTGAGTGACTGTGGCTGTACGGCCACTAGCTGTGTCACTCAAAGTGTACGGGTCATTGGCCGGAGCAATGCCAGGGATCCTGCTCAGGTGGGAGTCAGAGGTCGTCAAACCAACGGCTCCCATGAGCGGGGCTCGAGTGTCAGTTGTCCGATGAAACTCTTACCCTGGGAAGAAAATACCTGAGCGAGACATCGGCTTCACACTTATACCCCAGAAGCCGTCACACTCATGGGAGGGGGGTACGGGTAGCATGATCAAAAGCATCCACGACAGATGCTGTAAAGATATCTTAGCAAACAAGCGTGAGGGAAATAAACTAAGAGCTCACTTTATTTCCAAAGAAAAACAATTCCGAATAAAAGTGAAAGAAACTCACTCCCATAGGCAAGCACAAAAAATTCTAAAGAAAAACCCAAACCCGAAAAGACAATAACCGTGCCGCAAGCCGTGCCCAGCTAGGTGACGAGAGCTATTCTATACAGTGGCAATAGATTAATCTTGCACTAAAAAAAGTGAAAAAAATCTTGAAGTCTTTGGTACATCTATCCCATGATACATACATTTTGGCACAGAGATTTATAAAGTTAATGAAATATTTGTAATAAACCTCACCCTTGCAATCTTTCTAGAAGTTTTCCTTTTTGTCCTTCAGAGGGGGTGATTATGCCTACGGTGAAGCGATCTCGTAGTTTAAGGAAGCCTGAAACCAGGACCTCGATGAATGAAACCTCAGAGGTGTTGACAACTGAACTGTACATGAGAAAAGATCAAAGACTGAGAATGATTAAATACGGCACAATTTTTTGTGACAAAGTTTGAGAAAATTGTAGCAAGGTTCTACAAACTCGTTATCATAGAGAGGCTAAAGCTGGGAAATATCTCATTTACATGTACGTTGTATGATGATCAAAGAATAGTAATGGTCTGCCAACAAAATATGCAGTAGTACATGTCTCAAATACATATGTTCAATGAAGTAATCACCCTGTCAAAATTTGCCATTTGACCTTACAAACCCAATATCTATTCAGTTCATCTTTCAATGCTATCATATATATATATATATATATACAGTAGATGTGTCGTGTTAATCACAATCTGTTCTATAGTTTGCACGTTAAACAGGAGGTCCACCCTGATAATAAGTTGGTCAGAGAAAGTTTGAGCAAATAACAATAATAAGAAAGATATTAATTTTTAAATTTTCGATCAATCAAACTCAAAATGGCGACTTCGCGGCAGCTCCGTTAAAAGGGTCGCTTCCTTTACTTTTGCAATGCATTGGCACGAACTTAGATCAAGATCTATCAGCAAATGTTGTGTTAGCCAAGGACGTTTATTTTCGTCTTCATGTCAACAATGCAAGGTAAAATTGTCGGTAAGATGTGTGGAAATGTCCAGTACCATAGTGGTATATTTATTTTACCGTTTCTAGTCCCATATATGCAAATTCGTGCTGGTTTTGACTTTCGTTTTTTTTTTTTTACTCTTTCGTCGTAAAGGCCGCACCCCGACTTTTTGATATTTTCTCCTCCAAAAATACTGCGGCCTTTACGCCGGCAAATACAGTAATATCTTGCCAATCGACATTACTGCAGTAGCAGGATTTGCACTGCAAACAACGTGATCCACAGTCCAGTGACGTATCTACTAGATCATGACATCTCTACCTGTCAATCTATGTACCATATTAACTCCTTGACTACCGGTACTGAATTCATTCTTTCCTATAGGCTTAATACAGTAGCCACCAGGCTCCCGTAGGCGATGAGTTACAGTCATCCTGCTTGTTTTGTGAAGCGTATAGAGATAGTAAGGAAATAATTATCGTTGGTGAAGGTGATGGGACAAACTATCACTTCCTAGGCGATCTGGATGTAGCTATCTTTCCGAAGCGCTTCACTTCTTCCATCATTTTAGAGCAACAAGTCATAAATTAAAAGCTAGCAAACGGTGTACGATACGTACAGTGCATGCAGTATGGTGGCGTGACCAAAGTTCGCGTACTAACACTTAAAGCGCTTAAAGAGGAGAGCAATACGCAACGTATTACAAGAAAGTGCGTTGCACTGTGTAGATAGTACTTCTATCTTCAGTGAAAGTGCAACTAACTTTTCTTCTCCCATCAATGATGGGAGAACTATCTTTCATCACGTGATTTACTTTTGACCAATCATAGAGCAAGATTCTTAGTATGTGGAATATAACAATATATATGTGCATAGTAGAAGCCTAACATGACCTCTATCATACCATATACTCACTCTCTGTGTAAAGATTCTTTTCCATCAGCCACGTCAAAGATGATATATGGACGAAGACAGAAGGGCAGGTGCCTACAGAAAATCAAGAAATAAATGGATTGTCACCATCAGGATGATGTCTGACACAATAAATTGACCCATTGACTACTGAATTCTCCTATATTCCCATAATAAATAGTACAGTTATCATCTGGTTAAGACAGGAGTTGGAGTAAGGGTGGGGTAAGGGTGGGGTAAGGGTTAGGATAAGAGTTGGTGGTAAGGGTGAGGTAACAGTTAGGACAAGAGTCGGGGTAAAGGTTAGGTAAGGGTTGGGATAGGAGTTGGGGAAAGAGCGAGGTAAGAGTTAGGGTAAAGGTTAGGTAAGGGGGTTAGGATAGGAGCTGGGGGTAAGGGTGAGGTAAAAATTAGGATAAGAGTTAAGGTAAGGGTTAGAATAAGAATAGGGTAAGGGTAAGGTAAGGGTTAGGACAAGAGTTGGGGTAAAGGTTAGGATGATAAGTGTTGGGGTAAGAGTGAGGTTAACATTAGGATAGGTGTTGGGGTAAGGGCGTGGCAAGGGTTAGGATACGAGTGGGGTAAGGATGAGGTAAAATTAGGATAGGTGTTGGGTAAGGGCGTGGTAAGGGTTAGGATACGAGTGGGGTAAGGATGAGGTAAAATTAGGATAGGTGTTGGGTAAGGGCGTGCTAAGGGTTAGGATACGAGTGGGGTAAGGATGAGGTAAAATTAGGATAAGAGTTAGGGTGAGGGTTGGGTTAAGTGTTGGGATAATGGAAGGGTAAGGTTAGGACAAGAGTTGGGGTAAGGGCGACGTAAGGGTTAGGATAAGAGTGGGGTAAGGGTGAGGTAAGGGTTAGGATAAGAGTGGGGTAAGGATGGGGTAAGGATGAGGTGAGGGTTAGGACGAGAGTTGGGGTAACAGCAAGGTAAGAGTGTGGATAGAGTTGGGGTAAGGGTGAGGTAAAGGTTAGGATAGGAGTTGGTGTAAGGGCAAGGTAAGAATTAGGATAAGATGCCAAATCACTTACTTATTCTGAGTCTTCAGTCTGTGTAAGTACATAACAGACGATGGATATTTAGCAATTTCTTCCTTCATGCGGTATTGAACCTCCCATCGGTGGATACGTCTGTCCTCTATCTCAAAGTTCTCAGCGAGCCTCTCTAGCATGGAATGACCGAATTCCAGATCCCGGGCCCCCTAGGTGCATGTACAAGAGATAATGGTACAGTGAAACCTGTATATTAAGACCACTCAAAGGTGACAAGAAAAGTGGTCTTTAAAGACAGGTGTTCTTTATGTATTGTGTTCCGTTAGTACATCAGGTTTCTATGAAAATTGATTGTTGTAGTTAAGGGAAACAGAAAATGTGGTCTTTATAGACAGCTGGTCTTTATAGACAGGTGGTCTTTATGGACAGGTGGTCTTTACATAGAGATGGTCACTAAGGCAGGTTTCACTGTATTCCACACATATTGCATGATAAAGTATCCAAAACAACAAAATATATGCATGAATGAGGTGGACATAAGGTCCATATCCATGCATATTTGTTTTAAAGATTACCATATCATACCTTTGAGCGAATGCTAACAATGCCCTGTTCTTGATCACCTGCCAAGAACACACGCTTAGTTTTACACTGAAGGGCAAGGAGAAGCTCAGTTTCCAAACAATGGCCGGCCTACAAAAAAAAAAACGGTGTGTTGTAAAGAATCGGCTGCAAACATGCTGTAAATGAAGAAACTTTGTGAAGACTAACACTTTTCCAGATTCAAGAGTGGTCCAAACCAGGGAAAAAATGAATATTTCTTTTTGTCTTCTTGTCTGCATGAAAATAACATTCTAAAATTTGTTTTGCATTGAACTCTATGCAAATTTACATGGCTCTTTCCTGATTTTCGGGGGCTATTTCGCCCTGAGCCTACGTGTATTTTTTTCACTGGTCCAAACCCAGAGGCAAACTATTGCAAGGCTTTCTGACATTGGCTCTAGCAGGCTGCACATTTTCTTGTGTTGTAGTTGTAACAAATCATAAATCATCAATTTCTGAACTCAAGAATGTCTTCAGGTCTTCCATAGTCAGCATATACTTCATGTGGGAAGTTCTTTCTTATGAAACCAAACTTAAATGAATGCTCTCCCCCTCCCCTCCCTTCCCCACACTTTGTCCCAACTACCAGAACTGAACCTTCTAATGTTGTCAAGGATCTACAAGCATATACTGTACTTACATCATCCACAATGAGTGCAAACACATTTCCTGCCAAGCTGCTTCTTACGATCTACAAATCAAACAAAATAAAAAAGATGAATGCAACTATTATGAGAACACAGACAGGCTTGCACATATTAACCAATGACATGTCCTAATTTAATTTATTATGATATTGTTTTACTTACCTAAGAGATAACATGGTTTTCATAATTCAACCCTCTTGGAAATGGACATATTCAGCAGTCGAAGAGTTAAAGAAAAAAAGAAAGAGGCGTCTCACCCTGGGCCCAATTGCATAAAACTTAGCATTGCCAACTTTGCCATGAATAGTAACTTCCATGATGGAAACCTTGATGAGACTGGCTGTTGACTACTGCATTGTCAAAGTCCCATAGGCTTAATACAGGGACCACCACGTTCACGTATAGGCAAAGGGTTAATATGGATGGCAAAGTTACCATCGATGGTAAGTTTTGTGCAATGGGACCCTATAGGGTTGACCTTAGCATCCTATGCTTTTGCACTTGATATTCACAAAAGTATGATTGCATAACATAACACGAGATAATAAAGTAACAAGTTATGCTCTTGATGTGCACAGTAAAGTTATTACATACAGGCATTTAATAAAGCAAATGGCCAATAGAAAACCGGCCAATTGAAAACCGGAAATGGGTCGATTTGCAAAGCTTTTTTCATACATAGTGCAGGTCTTTTGTTAATTGGTGTGTATTTTGGTGCCAAAGGGCTCTCAAGACAAATGAAAGGTTAATCACTTCACTAAAAATGCGAAGGTCCCTGGTTCAAGCCCAAGTACATCACTACCAATTTTTAAACATTTGATTTCAAGAATTTTGCTTGAGTAAAAGATACAGAAAGAGAAGTAGAACTGTTTACCTCTAATCCACAATCTTCCAGCGTGCACCCAACAATATCAGCTTGCTGAAGTATTTTAGTTTGAAGGTCATCTTCAGACAGTTCGTCATCTATATGAAATCAATCCATAAGAAACCCATGAACACAGTACAGGACAATGTTGCTCCACTAGCATCTCAATCTTGGCCACTTAAACAAGAAAAGTTCACTTGAAACTCAGGTGAGACAACATAAAGTCAATCAAATGATATGGCATTTAGAATAAGTTTCTTTTTATTAGTACCCTAGTACAAGAACTGTAGTAGTACCGCAGTATAGTACCTCAGTGGAGTACTGTAGTACAACAAGTACTGCAGTAGTACCGCGGTGGTACTGTACAGTAGTACAAGTACCGAGTTAGTAATGCAGTTGTTCCGCAGTGGGACTGCAGTACAATTACTGCGATAGTACTGCAGTAGTACCGCAGTGGTACTATATACTGCATATATACTGCAAAAAGCGATCAATTTACCAATTTAGGGTAATGAAATTGCTATGTCAGATTGGCTGTACAGTGGAACCTGGATATAAATACCACCCAAGGGAAACAAGAAAAATGGTCTTTATATAGGTAGGTGGTCTTCATATACCGGTTCCTTTAGTACAAGTTTCTATGAGAAATGACTGTCAAGGGAAATATAAAATGTGGTCTCTTTAAACAGGTGGTCGCTAAGCAGGTTTTACTGTATTTACATTAAAAAATGGAAGAAACAGGAACCAGAAACTTACAGGGTGATCCTTGCTTTCTCTTACTCGCCATTACAGTGGAGAGTAGAAACTCTGTGAGACGAAGATCGGCTTCCCCATTTTTATTGACACGGACAATTTCTACACCCTCTACGATGTGTTCTAAAGGATAAAGACAGGACAAAAAAAAAGTTGAAAAGTTACAAAGTACTCACCAGGTCCCAAATTAGTTACAAAATACTTCTTTACTTTAAATGCATCCATGGTCTGGCTCCTCCCTACCTATTAGAACTTATAACTATCAGGCAACCATCCCCCATACTTCCTTCGCCTCTCTCAAGGCATCACACTGAACCATCCATCTCCCAAGATGCTAACCACACTTGGTGACAGAGCATTTTCAACTGCTGCTCCCAAACTGGAATAACCTACCGGTACCCATATAGATTCACAACCAGCAAACTCTCAATACCTCTAAAAAATATCTTAAATCTCACCTTTTAACTGACGTAAAGGTTCTAATAGTTAAATCTACTTCCACAGAGCGGTAGCTATCGTTATGGGGTGAATAGCTGGAGGATGACAAATACCTCACGAGTCTTTAAAACTGTAATAAATTACTCACTCATCGCTTCTCTTCCACTGGCTGTCGGTACATCCTTCAAAGCCACCCATATCTTCCTCAACAAGACATCTAAGGACTGATTGGTCGGAGCACAGACCAGCAGTTTGTAAGGGTTTTTCAAAGTCTGCAAAAAAAGAAAAGAAATACAGTTAGCTCTGCTGAAGTCGAATCTGTTGGGACCGCAAAAAATGGTTCAAACTTGGAAATGTACCAAATTCATATTTTGCATATTGGTCAAAAGATTTATTAGACTAAGTGAAAGTTCAGCATGTGCAACTTCGAGTTATGCAGTTTTAACTGTAAAATCGCAGTATATACCCCTTGCAAATTTGATGTATTTTGTGTTTTTTTTGTAACTCAAGAATGATGAACTGGTTAAGGGCTTTGTTAAATACTTTTAGATGTACGCTTAGGCCACATTCTCAAGAAACAATCTGGAGGGGGAACTATTTTTGTATGCACTTAAAAAGTTACATAACTTGGCAAGGGTATGATTAATTTAGTTGTTAACTGTATGTTGCAGAAACCATAAGTGATGCACTAAAAGGACTAAAAACATCAATATTTCCTCGTCACTAGTAATAATAACGTTTATTTACCCAGGGTAGCCACTTCAGTTATGAAACTGTTCTTCCAGCGGGCCCTGCATAACATAATGTTATTACTACCCTTCTCCAATCTAATATGCTGAGCGCCTAGCTAGAAGGCAGAAGGTCCCATTGTTATAAGTCTTTGGTATGACTCGGCCGGGGTTCGAACCCACGACCTCCCGTTCATGAGGCGGGCGCTCTAACCACTGAGCCACCATGCCCGGTTGAGTCACTCAACTCATTTCTACGGCAACAGGGCTTTTGAAGTGGCTGCCCCAACTCTCTGGAATTCGCTCCCTCTGCATGTCCGCCAAGCTCCCACACGACAGACTTTCAAAACCCTTCTTAAAACTTACCTGTTTCGTTTGTAATTTTTGACATTACTTTTCATCTATGTACAGTATAATAATTGAATATACTCCAATTGATTTGTCATAAGTATTTGCTATTTGTATTAACTTTGCTCGCAATGAATTCCCTTAGCTACATGTCTTTAGTTTAAGGTCTTTATATTTCGTTCTTAATTTGTAACTATTTAAATATACTTGTACTTGATTGTTTTTAACTTTGTAAAGCGCATAGAGAAACTTTGGTTTATTATGCGCTCAATAAATCTATCTTTATTATTATTATTAATATTTTGATATTTGTATAAACTTCTGTTGTAAACCTGCTCTCTATATTCTGAAGTGGAGCTGCTGGAAACCCTACATGTATAATGAAAAATGTAAGTTTTTGAGCATGGAGTTGAAAGTCAAGGTGATATTCAAAGTCTATATAAGATTTGAATTTAAATAAAAACGAATTAAAAAACACACATCTAGAGTGTGTTTTTTTTTTTTTTACATCAGTCTTCAATTACCTATAATGAGGTTTTGTTGACAAGATTGTTGACAAAGAGCTGATTGACAACAGCATGAGTGTTGATATAAAGTGAATCTAGCTTACCTTAGGAATCTTCTTATGTTCCCTTGCAATCCGTCGAACGAGTCGACACAAAAATGATGTCTTTCCCGTTCCCGCTGCCCCTATCATGAGTCGAATCACTTTCAACTGTGATGAGGTACTCGAAATTGATTCCATGTAGGACTTTAGCAAATCATCGTCGGCTCTTCCTTCTGCGTTTACCTGTGGTGCAAATCACACTTTCATTAGTCAAATCACTTTCGATCATGATGCCATTCTACTTATGGATTCCATGTAGGAGTTAAGCAACTCATCGTCAGATACCCTTCCATCTGCATGTACTTGTGGTGAAAATCACACATTACATTCCGTCCAGATCTTTACGCTTTCAAAACCCTCGATTTCTTAATCTTCCTAATAAAGCTAAAAAAATAAATGGGGGGAAAGAACCTTTTCTCATGCAAGGCCTTCACTGTGGCATGCTCTCTTGCGAGAGATCAGTTGAAGTATACAAGAGATGAAGAATTGCGTTCTTCGTGTAGTGCTAAAAAATGTAGACCATGCAAGTTTGAATGAATCAAATCATCATTAGATTCATGTGCATGAACGCTAACCGGTCGACACATGCTCCGGCGACGATTGCTCGATCCGGTGACAAATGCACTGTTAAAAGCCACAATTGCTTCGCTACATTTGCTCTAGCTGCGACATTTGCTCCGACGACAGTTGCTCCGGCGACAATTGCTCCGCCGATATTTGCTCCTACAACACTTGTTCTGCCGACAATTGCTCCACCGACAATTTCTCCGCCAACAATTGCTCCGCATGAAGAGATAAATACTCTGGTGACAAACGCTCCACAAACGACAGATACTCCGCCAATATTTGCTCCTACAACACTTGGTCCGCCAACATTTGCTCCGCCAAAAAAGTGCCCCGTAAAATACAAATGCTTCTACGACAATAATTGCTCCTTCCCAAAAGTACCATGTTCGAGACAAATGCTCCGCCGACGTATCAGGAGTGCCCCGTAAAATACGAAAATGCTACTACGACAATAATTGCTCCTCCCCAAAAGTACCCCGTTCGAGACAAATGCTCCGCCGACGTATCAGGAGTGCCCCGTAAAAGACAAATGCTCCGCCGATAATACCAATTGTATTTCATTGTTTTGGTACCATGGTTACCATGGTGGATTGTAATTTGGACAAAAGTTCCATGGTTACCACAGTACTTTTTTGTAAGGGATATTTAAAGGGAAGGTTCATTCTGATATCAAGTTTGTTTTAATAATGAGAGGAACAGGTCAGTGAAAGTTTGAGCAGAATCCAATTATTAAAGATAAAGAAATTTATGAGTATTTAAAGTTCTGATCAATCAAACACAAATTGGCAACTTTGTGAAGTATCTTGCGAGATTCCCTCCCATTTGCTCTGTACTGAAAATTTCATAAACTTCCATTTTTGGGGGTTATCGATGACAGAACAGAATCGTTCCATACAGGGGTTGTATAAAAACATATTTGCAACTACTATAAATGTAGGGTGCATGTATAATCCTGGAATTTCTCTATAGGGCAAAAGAAAAAGTTCTGATTTTTGAAAGACCAAATGAGAAAGGAGCTCGCAAGATACAAACATTTTCTCATGAATTCTATTTGATACCTGTGTTTCCTTTACAAACACGGAGGAGTCCTCTGGCTTTATGATGTGCTTTGCAAGAGGATGGTTGCTAAAAGACAGCAACGCTCTAATCTGATTCAGGTAATGACTGAGTGATGTTACAACCTGCATGAAGACAAAAAATGAATTGGTTAAACTTTTTACTTTTTTTCATGCTGTTACACTTAGCCAAAAAAAGGCATGTACGTAAAATAAGAATACAGGACTAAAATTTCATTTTTAAGGAATACAAAGATTAAGATTTTGAAATTTGAACAATCTGGATAGGATCTGATACCAGTAATAAACAAATTTTTCAGACCCAAACAATTATCTCAGGGTAAGTATATTCAACCAGGTAATAGGTTGCTAATGTGAAAAATGTAACATTTGTATGCATTCTTCCATTTTTTACTCTTGAAATCCTTACATATAAAGGTATTAAACAATGGCCCTTGTACAAACTTTCATCCCTGAGTCACGAAAACAAAACAAAAAAACATCAGATTTTCAAGGGGTATGAATATTTTAGATGTTAACTGTACTACATTGTACATACATGTACCTTCAGTCTTGTTGAGCTGGGTACAATTATGCTCTTGTGAAGGGCTAGACATATGGTTCTATCTGTCAATCCAATCTCAAGGACTAGTCCAAAATTGAACTTTTTCTCCGAAGCAGTGTCAGTCGTCATGTCAACAAGGACCAAGTCCCCAACACTCAGGTCGTGAGGTTCTGTCGGATTATCAGCTGCTTCATATTGCACTACATGTATAGGGAATGAAATACACAGTCAATTAAAACTTCAAATATTTTTTCAATACAATATCTTCAACTAGACTACTTTGTAATGTTGACCTTTATACCTCATCAACAGAATATCAATAAATATGTAAAAATAGGTATATAATTTGAATAATTTATAATTAGGTAATAAACAAGTGAATTTCTTGTAAAAAAGGTTGTGCATCCATAACCTTTACAAATCCTTGCAAAATTTGGCATCGATTGGACCTTCCGTGGTCAAGAAATTTGATCCCTCCCCTAAAAAGCCTGGTCAGAATACGATTAATGGTCTTCTACCTTCAACGATGTCCTGTGAGATTTTGTTCTCCCTAGAGTTCTGCCTCCATGTCCTATCACAATCTTTAGCCACAGAGCTCGAAACCTACAGATTTGATATGAAAAAAGGGGTAAAACTTTGAGTGGGTTGATTAGTAGAGGTAGCGCAGTCCAGTGGTTAAACACTTAAAGAGAAGGTTCTTTTCATAATGAAAAAAGAGAGGAGAAAAAATGGGGTGCCGTGAGAGAGAAATAGAAGAGATAAGACAAAGAAAAAGAGGGAAAAGTTGAGGATAAAATTACTCACGTTTGACCACATCTCCAGGAGTAAAAAGCAAATAAATGCCTCTTGATAGCTCCTAATGTCTGGGTAGCATGCATGGTATCTTGGTACTTCCTTAGCCATCAAGAAAGATTGCAAAATCTCTGCGGAATGTACTGAGAGGTTTGATGCAAAATATTAAATAAGTCACACGTATTAAAGCAAATTTGTACAGAATTAACACTAAAAAAAAGACAATGCTTCCACAAAGATTTTGCATGTATACCGGTATGTAAGATACGATCTAATTTTTTGATGCAGATATAACAAGTGATTGGAATACTAAGATTTTTTTTTTTTAATTTGAATAACAATGATTCATTTTAAGTTTTTTAAATAACAGAATAAATTTATCTCTCTAAAAAACAGAGAAAAAGAAAGAAAGTTTATAATTGAATTCCCTACTAGAGTCCTTCTCCCCATGGTGCATCTGAAACACAATAAAATACATTGTTTATCTAAAGGAATAAAAAATTAATAAAAATGGAAAAGTGTGCAATACAGTACGATAAAAGATATATATATGTACATTTCTTATTTTAACATCCTTGTGTAAGTCTGAACAAAAGTATTGGATGAAAATTTGAAG
Source organism: Strongylocentrotus droebachiensis (assembly GCA_035222895.1). Lineage (NCBI taxonomy): Eukaryota > Metazoa > Echinodermata > Echinoidea > Camarodonta > Strongylocentrotidae > Strongylocentrotus > Strongylocentrotus droebachiensis. The sequence goes on from JAVYIG010006879.1 coordinate 56,941, forward strand.
GGAAATCCAATCATAAAAGAAAACTACTCTAAAAAGAAGAGGGGAAAAGAAGATAAAAGTCAGAGGGGCAGACTGGTGAAAGATTGAACAAAATCGAACAAGAAATAAGAAAGTTATGAACTTGTAAAGATTGATCTGATTTATTACAAACTATCATCATTCAGTTTCTCTTGCTTTTCTGCTTTCATACAGGTCATGCAGATATAGGTTGGATTGCCCTGTACAAAAAAAAAATCCATAGCATATACCTTCTTTGTGCTTGTCAAACCAGTCAGCGTTCCAGGAGAGTACGTAAGATAAGACATCCTCTTCCTTGAATTCCTTGGTGATCTTCAGCAAAAATAGAATTACATGTATAAAATGACCATGTTAGTTTAAATAACCCTTGTAGAGCAAATTTAGAACAACTATCCAAAATCAGGATTTCCGAAAAGCCCATTCATATATATATACATGTATATGGTGCAAATAATCTACGTGATTTAATTTTTTGCACATCTTTACACAGCGCCCTTCGGCTCCTGATGGAGAATATTATAACTGCATTTTCATTTATAATATTATGGCTGTCAAATGGTTATATTGCATGTTCATTTATAGCCACCTATATTGTATTATATTTTTGTGAGTGTATGTGTATAGTAAATAAATGGCAAGGGTGATGACGAAGGTCCTACATGTACCTGTATGCGTATACTAAATATACTGTATACTCACTAAACACCTATTTAAATGTATAATGTGTTTTCAGGTTTAAAAAGTCTGAAGTACACTTACACTTCCTGTGACTACTTATCTTTCCAAAAGTCTTTTAGCCAAACTAGAGTCTTATAGCCGAACTGGGGGTTTCTATACCCCCCTCCCCTACATTTATTATACAGGAGGTGACGACATATAACTAATTAACACTGTAATACATCTCCCAAAAATTGCTTCTTATGCCACCAGTAGTTGCAGAGGAAAAGAGAAACTCACCTGAGTAACCTTGGAGGGTTCCGTCTCTTGGTTTCCTGATGGAATGCTTGATGTCTGCGAGAGGCGTCTCTTCTTTAGAGGTTTGCTAATGTCTGATGCCACCAATGATGGGTTATGAGGGTCACTTGGACAAGCAGATCTATCACCTCCCGTAGGTTTTACCCCGTTTGGTTTGGTATTGGGTGTCTCAGAGGTGCCTGAAGAGGCAGCATGACCACCGTTAAGAGTCCTTGAGGATTCAGAGATGCTTCTGGAGTACGAACTTGTTGAAGGAAAGGAAACACTTGGAACTGATAAATGACCATGAGACAAATTTCTAGGATCTGCTGGCATTTCATTCTCCAAGCCCATCTCATTTGAATTTGGTGATGCAGGTTGCTGGAGGCAATCCTGCACGGAACGGATCATAGATGCTGAAGGGGTTTCTGTAGGTTCCTTTGAACTTAAGCTGAGTGGCTTAGATAGAGTGTCAGGAATGTCATGTAGAGAGTTGGTCATCTTGGTAGGATTCTTCTCCTTTTCTTGATCACTTTGTTTCATAGTTGACAGTAGTTGTTCAGATCTTGAAGGTCTCCGGAACCTGTTATTCTTTTTAGGTATGTGTTTTTTATTTCTGGTCGGAACTAAGCTGCCAGGTGCTGCTGTAGATGTGCTTGGGGCCATACTGGGAGAGGAAGGCATAACTAGAGGTTCTTGCAAGAAAGAAGACACATGTTCTGATTCTCCCTCTTGTAGCAACAAGAATCTTTCTTGTGGATCCAACTCTGAGGGACACCATGCATTTCGTTGGCAAGGAAGAACTCCTCCAGATGAGTTGGGTTTGGAAGGAATGGCTGATTGTGACTCTTCACCATGAAATACTGTTCCTTTCTCATGCTGATTGACTATTTCTTTAATGTCTTCATTCTCCAGGTTGATACTCAATTGAGAATCTGTCGGGAAATACTGTCCTTGAGAGTCATCCTCTAGAGGCTTTTGCTGTGGCTGCTGAGTGGCAAGTTCTTCAGTATCCTCATTGTCGAGGCAAATACTCAACTGGGAATCTGTGGGGAAGTACTGTCCTAGAGAGTCATCCTCTTGAGGCTTTTGCAGCGGCGGCTGAGTAGTGAGTTCTTCAGAGTCCTCATTGTCGAGGCTAATACTCAACTGAGAATCTGTGGGAAAATAGTGTCCATGAGAGTCATCCTCTCTTTGCAAACGTGGCGATTTACTTCTGTGGCTTGAAGAAGTTTCTGAACCTGCATCACCCCTTTGAGGTTGGTGGATTTCTTTATCAGGGCTTTGACAGCTTATGTGAGAGTCTGATGGGAAGAGGTCCTTAGGTTCTAGGTCAGCAGCTTCCCTATGATCATGTTCCTTATCCTCTAACAAGTGTGATGGGGAATCTCTTGGAACAATCTTGTCAGAGGTAGGGAACTCTTCACTTGCATCACTTAAAGAATCTTCAGTTTCGTCATCAAGAAAAGGTGAGAAGGGCTGTGTATTAAAACCCTCAGTTGTTTCATCAATGACTGCCTTATCCCCTGCATCAAGAATAGGTGAGAAAGGCTGTGTATCAAAACCCTCAATTGTTTCGTTAACGTCTACTTCATCCCCTGCATCAAGAATAGGTGAGAAGGGCTGTGTATCAGTGTGGCCATGATCATCTCCATCATTACTGTAAATCTTGGTTTCATCTGAGCTTGGGGGTTCTGACTTGATACTGCAAGCTTGACTAGACGATGGATTCAAGTCATCATCTTCAATACATGTTTCATCAGAGTTTGTCTCACTCTCGGACACCACTGGAGCTTTTGTGCTGACAAGGTATCTTCTTAGTTTGTGAATGTCCTCATCACTGACAGTATCCATAGGCTCTTCTTCTGAACCTTCATTCAACATGGAAGTTGGATTTTTAAGAGGCAACCTGCCACGGTCAATGGATCTGACAACACCTGAAGAAATGTGCACAGCTGACGGTGAAACCTGAGGCAACGGCGATTCCCGAGACGGAACGGAACTGGCCGATCCCGGTGATGAAACCCGAGGCAACGGTGACTCCCGAGATTGAAAAATATCTGGGCTGCTGCAGTCTGCTGTGTCCCATGACAGCCTATCCTCAAACTTATATTCTACAGCCTCCACTTGACTGTAAGACTGAGATTCCTTCCAAAGATCTCCCAGAGTCATTCCGTTGCCTTCGATGTCACCAGCGTAACTAACGTCTCCACTAATATTTCCTGGTTCATTATGATGTGTTTGATTTCGCGATTGTCCTTCATCATTATAATCACCATCCAGCTCAGAATTTTTTTCTCCAATACCACTTGGCTGTTCCTCTGCCTGAACTTCAGACTCAGAATCCAACGCACCATCTTTCCCCGCCAGTGAAGTAACTTCCTGCTTTATATGACCTTTCCCACATCCTGACCCTGTGACCCTCCCAGTGCTTGTGGATGGCAAATCTCTCCTGACATCATCGTCCTTATGGCTTTCATTGTCACTGGCTAAGGATATGCTGTCAATATCAGATTCAGTTAAAAGGTATACCTCATCCTCACTATCACTATCAGTATCAGAAATCACGATACAATGATCATCCATGGTGTCTCGATCCACTTCTTAACTCTCATTCAATTCTGCTTCATCTTCAGCTCTCGATCTGTAATCATCATTATCCATAAAGTCTAAATTGAGAGATTCATCATGATTTAACATCTGTCTTTATCTCTTTAAATTTTTACCACCAATGGTTTCTTTCTTACCCAATTATTTCACTATAAGCTTGTCCACTTTCTCTAATTCTTATCCTCCATATCTATGGGTTCTTCTAATGGATTCCTTGCTTCTGTTCTGTTTTGAAAAGGACCCAACTTCTGAAGATAATATTCCCTCAGCCTTATCAATTACTGAAGTTGACCTCTGATTACAGAACTTCTTTCATTTTCATGGAGTAAGAGGATGGTTTTGATATGGTTGTGTCAACTTCTGTACTAATTGGCTGCACAATTGTGCTCTGAGATAGAAGAGTTTATTTGATAGAGGCTCTGCCTGTAGCTGTGATCTCTACATCCTTCAAATTCCTTGATAGAGGTGCAGACTAGAAAATAGTAAGTACTAGTATAGTAGGCTTAGGCCTAGTTGATCTGCAAGAACACCTTAGTCCTTATCTATATAGGAAACATCTCCTTTAATAAAGGCCTTGCTGATGTTTTCAATATGTTCTTCCATAAACTTGGCTTACACTGTCTAAAATTGAGGCCGTTCTGACAGGGCTCTGTCTGTGGTCTTGATAGTCTAAGTCCTGCAGATCCATGGACAAATAGTTAGTGCAGACCAGAAGATTATCTGCACAAAAGACAAAGTTTACATCCTGGAGGCTGTGGGGAAAATACAATTTCAAGCCTTGCATGCTGATGTTTCCATTGTTATTCCATGAACTTGGGCCTAGACCCTACTCTTATTTACAGAGAGTGAAACTCGAGCATCATGCACAATCAGAACATTACAACAAAAATATAGGCCTACATCACATGCCTGCACTGCAGCTTTACTGTGCACTGCCTGTCCCCACAGTACAGTAAGCCTACGTGCATTTATACTAGTAGTTCACTAGTTGTTGTAGCGCACGCAGATACTAGCTCTCACTTGCTTTGCCTCTGGCATCGCCACGGTCTCTGGCCTTCGTCGGCGTTGCGTAACCTCGGCATGCAGTCGATGGACTAGCTGTGGCACAGTGGCAGTGCGGGGCATAGACCGAAAGCTTCAGTCCCTATAATCATCGGTTGTTCCACTGAGACTACGTCTGGCTCCACTAGACCTCGGTTATAGGGACTGAATGACTGCCTATGCCAGCCTGTGTTGAAGATATTCGGCTAGATTTTAGCCGTTAGGCCCCTCCCACAAACATGACAAACTTGCCACGGCCGTATTGTTATGCCCCCAAAATCCCCCGAAATGTCATTTTACCTCGTGAATATCCAATTTTGAATTAGGCCTAGGCTATAATACATCGGTTCCACTTACTTACTTGATTGATATAATCCGTTTAATGGTCCCTTTTAAGGAAATTATGGGTCAAAATCGACCTCCATGTTGAAAATCTTGCAAGCCGTTTTAAACTCTCGCTGCCGTCAATCTCATCCCTTCTAGTCTACGCCGAAGGCAAAATGATTATGAAGGAAAAACTGTGATAACGCCATTACGAACGTGTAGATGGCGCACAGTTTTTCCTTCATAATCATTTTGCCTTCGGCGTAGACTAGAAGGGATGAGATTGACGGCAGCGAGAGTTTAAAACGGCTTGCAAGATTTTCAACATGGAGGTCGATTTTGACCCATAATTTCCTTAAAAGGGACCATTAAACGGATTATATCAATCAAGTAAGTAAGTGGAACCGATGTATTATAGCCTAGGCCTAATTCAAAATTGGATATTCACGAGGTAAAATGACATTTCGGGGGATTTTGGGGGGCATAACAATACGGCCGTGGCAAGTTTGTCATGTTTGTGGGAGGGGCCTAACGGCTAAAATCTAGCCGAATATCTTCAACACAGGCTGGCATAGGCAGTCATTCAGTCCCTATAACCGAGGTCTAGTGGAGCCAGACGTAGTCTCAGTGGAACAACCGATGATTATAGGGACTGAAGCTTTCGGTCTATGCGGGGCAGTGCTTCAACAAAAACAAAAACCCGAAGTCGAATCTATCCCTCCATTCTTTGGCACGAGAAAAAACACATACCGTGTGCTATAAAAACAATGGTTTCGTTCTTCTGTGCCGTGGGTCTAGTCTAGAGATGTGAGACGACAAACACAGCGGCAATTCAGCAGCGTAAACGTAAATGTAACCAGAGTTGTTGTTGTTGGAGCTGGAGGTGCTGTATTGAACATAACACGGCCTAAATTTGCGCGCCAATTTGAGGGGAATCCTGACGGGGAATCCCCGGTCCGCAAATCCTGTTGTACGATATTTCAATTATCGATACTGGAACGATACCAGTAAAAAAAAAAACATTAAACAAATTAATATATATATGGATCCATACAACTCTCTTTCTGTTTCGCTTAATTGCGTCGGTATACTCAGGGTTAACTGTTCACTTCACCAAAATTCGTATTTCCTATCATTGTGTATTTATAATAATTTATGAACAACATAGTGGCGGCATTGCAGTAAAACGTCTAATACATCTTTGATTCATTTGCGGACATTTTGGATAGCAATGAGATCTAGAGCATTCATAATTCCGATAATTCCCATCCTTGAATGATTGGAATGGCCAGTTTTCGCAGTTCGTGATCAGCGCGGACAGATTGGAGCCTCCGAGCAGCACAGGCTACGTAATACTAGTACTACTAGACATTTCGGGCAGAACTTTTCCTTGTGAAAGTGGGACCATGCAGCTTCGGTGGACCTAGTCTCCTAGATCGAAAATTTCTATCTCTTTCGTCTTATTTGGGTAGGGTTGGTTCCTAGCTCTCTGTAGAGACAGAAGCCAGCCGACCATACGTTTTGTAATGTGAATAAAAGCAAGCACTGACTTGTGTAAGAAAATCGTCTCATTCGCCTAATTTATTGGTGTAGACGCATCCATGGATGCCTAATTTCAAAACTGATATAATATGGGCGTACATATTTTGCGACCGGATTGTGTGGTCTTTGGTGGGGAATGTGTGTTGTGTTTGTCATGGTGATTATCCATCATCTCCCAGCTAGGTGAGGTAAATGGAAACCTGGCAAGAATTCATTCCTTGAGTCGAAGCACCATTATGGCAACGCCAGGGTAAACGTTGTGGAGCACGAAGTGACAGACATGATGAGCACCACATGTATATACACGAACCTCCAGGTGTAATAGCATTATTAGGCCTTTAAAAAAAAAAAGTTGTATTGCCAAAACATGGTTTGGTTGGTCGGAAATCTTTTTTTTTTCCACTTTTTTTTCTCTCCCTCTTTGGGATGATACTTTTCAGATTTTAAGGTTTTTTGTTTTTATTCATTTAACATTTTTTTCTAAAAATCATTGTCATCCCAATAGTATCACAACTTCCACCATTATTAATATAACCGACCTCATGCACGGCCATCATCACCAATATATGTAATTATTACCGCATCTATATCAACATCATCATCGGCCAGTAACATCACTACAAAGTACTACAAAGAAGAACTCTTCTTGAAATTACATGTAAAATAAATGAATTTAATTAATGAAATTCTTGATTTTTTTTTTACATCTAAAAAAGGCAATTCATGAATTTTCAGCTTCATTCACGATCATGAATACGACAACATCTCTCTTTGGAAATATAAATTTTGTCCGTCTAAAAGAAAAAGGTAGCCTACACGTCGTTGTATATATTATATCACACACATGGGCGTGTAGGCCTAAGTTTGATACAAACTTTTAAAGATAAACTTCAGTTCTGGTAAAAAAAAGAAAATTAATTCTCACAGAATCTAACGAAACTTACACTGAATGTTTAAGATTACAAATAAATGTCATGTGCCAAACAATTTTGGAAGAAAATGTATACTGGCTGAGTAATGAGCATAGAAAGATAAGGAAATCAGGGTAATATAGTACTAGCCCCGACTCCATGTGTGTTGTCCCATATACATCTTTCTGTGTTAGTGATTGTAACTTTACCAAGACTCAGCCAAATTTATGATGATTTTGATGACTCCAGAACCTTGCATTACACACCATTACTTACATGCTATATGATCAACTTTTCTGATCCATTCCACACCTTTTCTTTCACAATGCAATCGCATTACCAGAACTCAAGTTCATCTTTAAGCTTTTTCTTCTCATATTTAGATTCAAGTTTATTTGAATATATATAGCAATCATTTTCAGGGGACATTTCTTTGGTGATATTTTTCCAAACAGACATGAAATTAACTTGAAAGCTCACAATAATTGACCTTTCCTTTTTTTGCAAAAAGCTATTTCAAGCAAACATAAAATGCATCTACATGTACATACCCGGTAGTCTACATACATATATATACATTTTTGTTTGTAAATACCCGATTGTACTTAAGGTGCTCATGCATAGAGCAGTTTAGTCAAGTACCTAAATAATTATAAGTACTTTTATTTCATATTATCCAACAAAGTCTGCCATTAAAATTTAAGAAATCGCCAAGGTGTAACCTTGTCAAAGAAATTTCTTCTATAGTTGAATTATGTAGGATTCTTTTTTTAATGTACAATGAGATGCATAAGAGAAACAATTTTTTTTTTTTTTGTGTATACCGGTACATAGTATGTTGACAATTTATGTATCACTATGTTCAGTATGTTCACAAAAGTATGTATTGACCAGTAAAACACTAATGAACGAGAAAATGAAAGTTTGTTACAAAATAATAACAATAATAATAATAATAATAATAATAGTGTAAACTTATAGAGCGCACACACCGTCCAGGGACGCTCATGGCCCTAGCTCAGCAACAGTTCTCTTTTATACAAGGAAATGATATGACTAATAAAATCACTAAATAGAGTTAAATACTTAATGCAGAAGAATATATACAGATAGTTCCTGCACTTAATAAATTAATATATCAAAATGAAATCTATATAAAGTTTTATTCCTAAATCCCTATACATTTTATACACAATAAACCGCAGTGTACTTAAGTCCAATCACGGAGGCAGTCTAGAATACAATTAGGTTTGGACTCCACAATATTGTAAAGCAAGGCTTGACTTTAAAGGTAATGCAAAGTTTTGGTATGGGGTCATTAATTTCGTTCAAATGAACATATTGGAAGCATATGCGATCCTACAATATTCAGTGATCGTTGGCGGGGTTGAAATCTAGTCTAAATTTATGAATTTGTAAATTATAAACCCTTGATGTTGTATAGCTCCCTCTCAATGTCAAGATATTAATTCAGCTATAAAACAATGTTTCTTGACTAAAATCGACCGATTAGCTATTCCCGTTGGGAAATTACATATTCTGATATTTTCATGGTCGCAGTTACCATTGTACGGCCGTACGCGATATTTGAATTTTTTGAAAATTAACTGGGAGCACCAGTAAATTGTTATATTCAATTTTTCTCGAAAGCAGACATGTTTTAGGGGTTAAATTTCCCAGTGCTTGTAATACATCCACAGAGGCATCCAAATATATCACAATTGTATAGAATCACTATCCACCCAATTTTCAAAATTTCCCAATACTTTGTATTACCTTTAACAGGCGCCCGGGAAACACGGGCGTCCTAAATCCAAGTCGGGGACTCACCAAATTTTTAAAAGTTTTGGTGCACACAGTTTCCATTCATAGTTACAAGTTAAAAAATGCAGCAATTTGTGTGCGCTGGTTTACTGCATGATCTGCATCATATATGAACAAGCCTTTAAGTTTCAAACAATTCTTTTTTATGCCATGGGAGATTGAAAACTGCACGTTAAAGGGATAGTTTAGTTCTGTTGCAGAGGGCACTACACAAAAAAAAATTGTGAGATAATGAAAAACTGAGTGTCAAATTTGAAAGAACATACAATTTAAATGACAAAATTGGTTCACAGACGGCTGAAATATCCATAAATATAACGATTTCTAATAAAAAGATTACCTTCATAGCAATTTTAAGTTCTAAAAGGTCACTAGAAATGTCATAGATAAGAATAAGAGCAACAACCATGCACTTTGAAGGCATTTGCGGTCTGAAAACAGAACTCAACTATCTCTTTAATCAAAAATATAGGCAGCTTTGAGTTTGAATCCACTATATTTTATGTACATGATTATTTTCACATTTATTTATGTGGCATTTTCAATACTTGGTTTACCGCATCGTATCTGAACATGCCTATAAGTTTCAAATAATTCAAAGAAATATATACAAATTATAAAACGTCAGTGTGATTTGTTTTATGTTCTATGGTATATGCATTGTAAATGTAAAATTAGTGTACCTTGTGACAGAGGCAATGGAAAAATAATTACAATGTATCACCATGGATCAATAAAGATGAAATGAACAAAATTAAATATTTTTAATGTAAGCTTTAGTGTGTCACTTTAACCAGAAACATAAATTGGGAAAATACATTTTTTGATATACTTAAAAAATTGAAAACTTGGTAAGGGTATGAATAATTTAGATGTTAAATTATATATGCATACATTTTAATTTTCATACATAAAATAGCACTTAAATTTGCTTGATTGATCCTTCTTTTGCACATAAAGAAATTTAAAATTTCACATTCTTCATAATTACAACCATGCAACAAAACACATGTATACACTTCCTGTTTCGGACATATAAATGCATAAAATTTGGAATACAATTTCATTTCAATTGGAAATATTGACAGTAAAGTGAAAACAGGCAGCTTATAATAATGGATTGCCATAATGTTTCGGGAAGGAAATTATATCTTCGTGATGAAAACTTCTACTTCTAGGCCCTATTTCATTATACCTGTACTTGTTATCATTAATATATGCTACATTTCTCTGTGACAAATTTGCTCTCGATTTTAGTAGCTGATAATAGTTATTGTAACCTGTGATTGATAACATGCTTTATGAAAACGGACCCTGACAGTACATATGCAATGAAGAATTTGAGCAGTAGACATGTAATAAATACCAAGCCTTTCCATAAGCGGGCGGCGGACGATTTTTACCAAACGGTACCCGACTTTTGGCGCCCGGAGAGACAGAAAAAAATGAGTCTCAGGTGCCGGTCATTTTTCTTTTCTTTTTTTTAGCCCTGTCTGGGAGAACTAACATTTCCTGCCTCATTATTTTCTCGACCTTTTGGACTACTGTTGCATTCCACACTTTTCAAGAATACCAATAGATTGCTATTTGCTATTCTGTCTTTGAAAATCCTCTGATTTATAGCGCCATTTTATAGCAGTTTAAATCAGCAAGTTTTGTGAATTTGTCGTTAACATATGTAGTCAACGATTTAAAGGGGTACTGCACTAGACACTGCACAGTGGGTTACGACCTGTTCACAAGTCGACCATGAGATTGTGCTGTGCAGGTTCATCAGTTCAGTCTCTCTTAAATACAACTCTACTTTGTTCATTTTCCACCATCCTCCCAGACTGCCAAGGTCTTCTAACTCTTCTCTACTTCTTGTACTAGTACCAAATACTATAGAAACCCACAGGGATTGGTCATTAGTACTTGCTGGATCAAACATTTTGAACGGAAACATACATGTACATGTACATGTATCATCTGTTAACCCTTTGAAATCTTGCCTATTAAAACAGAAGTTGTTCAAAACAACGGGGCGTTGTGGCATGCGCCTGTAATCCAGCTAACAATGGAAGTAACAAACTGATTCAGCAGAGGACGCAGGTTCGAAACCGAGTCACGTCTTTCGAACGGTAACGTTAAAGGTTAGTCCACAGATGTAAATAATCATATCTGATTGATACAAATCTGTAAAAACCCAATTACACACACACAATTTCAATCAATTGACAATGTTTTTCATGTACATGAATAACCAGTGCCCAGAGCATTTTGCATAATGGATACATGGAACTTTATAAATGTCAATACCCTGTATCATTATCAGCGCTTCCCCCTCCTGATATTCGGCCGAGGCTCGGTCAGGGCAGTAGAACGACCCCCATACACCTCATTAACTGTTCTGTTATGGAGCATGTTTCGATTAAGCTGTACTGGATTGTTGGCAAGTTGGTTCAGGGAAGCCATTCGCTGAACCCGTCTTTCTGGAACGGGTTGTGGTTGTTGACGGCACAGACGCTGAGGTCGTTGATCTGACCTGTTTTGCAACGTAGGGTTACGGCTCTGAGTTTGTTCCGCTTCATTTCCATTTGAACCATTCCGACGTTGAGAAGTTCCTGCACCGGTGGCTTCACCAGATGGTCTCCTTTCTCTCCCACCATGCTCAATGGTTTCCGTTCTCTTTGAACTCTGGGGTTTTCGCTTGCCAACAGTATGACCTGCTATAACTTGACCCTTCTGCTGCCTGGGAAGCCTCTCATTGGCCCTCATTCCTGTAGCAATTGCACGTAAACTCTTCCCATCCTCTGTGTCAAGGCTAGCATCAAGACCCAAGCTATTCCTCCTCTGTCTTTGAGGGATAGGGGTACTACTGCTGCTGGCAGATATGCATGGGGCTGTACTTGCAATTGATGGACTGTGGCTCCTTAGGTTGTGATGCACCTGGTGATCAAGAACACCTCCATCCTCGCCATGACTCATTGATGCTACGTTTCCGTCAGGCTTCTTCAGTATGCTTCGAAGTTGAGCAGAGTCTCTTGATGACGGAAAAGAATGTCTACGTCCAACAAATGACTTCACACTAGAGGACGCACCTTGGTCGTAGTTGCCTGACCTTGGGATCTTTGCTGCTCTTCCATGATCCTCTGTTCCTGTATCAAAGTGCACTCGCTTCTTGCCCACGTTATTTATTCCAGCATCGCCAGATACATGTTTATGTCTTGAACGTCTGTTCTCCTCCACCCCATTGCTCGAAGTTGACTCTCTTTGGCTCTGTGAGATATTTCTTGGAGCATAAGGCACGTGCTGTTCTTCTACGAAAATGGAGGCGTTGCCTTCGTTATTAAGTGCCTGAGATGATCTGCTACCCGGGTCCACTCCTGGAGGTAAATAGTTGGCCCCTGCAGGCATCACGGCATCTGCCTCCATCGGATCCCAGCCACTGCCATGTGCAGGATTATCCTGCGGCCATGGGTTGTGTCTGTGGCGGTAACTGTCCTCACTTCTCCTAGAATTTCCATCTTGTGCCACTCTCTGCTGTTGTCCAGGAGGAGTTCTTCCTTCAGACACAGTTCTCAGAGGCATCCCTGGTCGGCTACTAGATGCACTTGGCTTTGAAGGTATTGTTTCCTTGTGACAGTTCTTGGCATCTTGACTGTAGGAAGCTTGCGAAGTCCTGAAGACCAGTTGTCTACCGGTAGCATCATCTACCAAGAATTTCCAGTTGCCGCTCATCTGCACAGAAATAATTGTGGAAAATGTTATAGGAATTTTGGCATTATGGGTAGCCTTGAGTTATGGTAATGGTGAAGAGTGGAAGAATGAAATACAATGCTGTGAATGTCAAAGACTACAAACTAATTCCAAGGTACATTATATTTTTAGTCATAGTTAAAGGAAGAGAACATTTTATGACTAATCCTTGTGATGGGACATTGCACTTACGATTTTCTTATGCATGGAAAGAAAAAGAATAGACAGATCCTTTTTAGATCTGTTCATGTTTGGTGCAGGGGGAAAGGATGCCCTATTCATACATTCGTCCTTTAGAAAAAGGATGGACAGAAGGCTTACATTTGTAAAGACAATGAATGGACAGAAATAATAATAAAGTTTGTACCTTCTGCAAACTCTTCATGTTGCCAACGATGATGAGGCTTAACTTGGATCGAGTCAAAGCTAGATTTAAGACCTGTTTGTTCATCACGAATCTGAAAGAATGGAAAGGAAAAAAATGAACATAAATGATGATGAGGGCTTACAATTAAGTATATTTATTGGATCTAAGCACTGGAGCACACAAGTATGCTGCAATTGTGGTGTAATTCTTCAAATTTACAGGGAGAGGGGGGGGGGGGAGGTGGTAGGTGATTGGTTCACTTCAAGCAAATGGCGGTGTCAATGACTCAATGATTTTTTTGACCCATTTTTAAAACAATTAATTGAGGAGGTGATTTGGCTCAGTCGGTAAACGATTAAGTTTGCTTTTTTCGCCTCCCAGCATAGGTGACGCCAAATACTTAATAATAACAATAATAATAATTCATGATAATTGCATAGTTTTACTAACCCATTCTCATTAGGTGTCCTGGAGGTGCTGGCACAACACAGAATGATGACATCTTTCTCCAAGCCGTAGAAATTTGTAGGAGTTCCAATAACCAGGCCAGGAATGTTCTTCCTGTAATGATATAAACATTTACAGTCAACTATAAAATTATTCGTACCCTAACCAATTTTTGTATCCATTCTTTGGAGAAAAAAAATCATGATAAAAAAAAAAATGGGAAACCGATTTAACTCAGGAAATTATCAGGCCTGTCTATTGTTCATTAGTCTACCATCAATAAGGTCTAATAACCATTAAATCTTGAAGCCTTTGGTACATCTTTCCCATGATACATACAATGTGGCCCAGGGATTTGTGTTGCATATATAAAGTTAATGAAATATTAGTAATAAACCTCACCCTTGCAATCTTTCTAGAAGTTTTCCCTTTTGTCCTTCAGAGGGGGCGATTATGCCTACGGTGAAGCGTTCTCTTAGTTTAAGGAAACTTGAAACCAGGACCTCGATGAATGAAACCTCAGAGGTGTTGACAACTGAACTGTATATGAAAAAAGATCAAAGAATGAGAATGATTACAGTATACATACTGTAGATCGCAGGACACCCGTTGGTGACCTTTTTCTTTCATATGTCACTCAATTTTTGTGACCAAGTTTGAGAAGTTTGTAGGAAGGCTCTAAATCTCCTTATCATACGAAGGGCCAAAGTTGGAGAAAATATAATTTGCATGTTTGTTACATGAGCAAAGAGCAGTAATGTTCTGTCAACAAAAAAATATGCGGTAGTACTGCTTTGTATAGAGATAGCAACATTTATACAACGCCTACTAAGATTCTTGCAACCTCATTGGTAAATTCTTGATCACATGACATGCGCTAAAAGTACCATTGAGCGGCATCATTCTCCAGCCGTGCAATTCTGTTTGATCCTTTCGCACCATTGCACTCTGACGTCACTAACGATGTACAAAGTATATTGTGAGCTAAGTGACGTCAGAGTGCAATGGTGCGAAAGGATCAAACGAAATTGCACTCCGCGTAACAATAAACATAAAGCATGGTACGCCCATGGTGCGCGCATGGTTTGCTGCCTGCTTAATAATTAATAGTGCGCGCTCACTATCGGCAATTTCATCAATAAAAAAAAATTTAAAAATCACTGAGATTTAGGCTTAGAAAAACTGTTCTTTAAACAAAAATTGTTTAAAATCTCGTTAACGTCCGAGGTGTTGTATAAAACAAATAGTGAATGGTCTTTATTCGTGCAATGGAACAATATTTTGCATTCGGTGAAAGATGAGACGCTCCATTCAACTCGGCTGCGCCTCGTTGAATATCTTTCACCTCGTGCAAAATCTTGTACCATTGCACTCATGGCCATTCACTATTTGTATAATAATGTACATAGTAGAAGCCAAACATGACCATTATCATTATACCGGATACTCACTCTCTGTTTGATTCTTTTCCATCAGCCACGTCAAAGACGATATATGGACGAAGAAGGAAGGGCGGGTGACTGCAGTAAATAAAAAATTAGTGGATTATCACCCTCAGGATGATGTCTGATACAGTAAATCAACCCATTGACTTATGAAATAGGTGACCTCCCTACACACCAAACACAAGCAACTAACTCCTCTATCCTAACCCAGCATATGATACTATCCATAAAACTTCCATAACCTACATTCATAATAATTATTATAATAATATAATCATTGCATTAATAACAATTGTATTTACATAGCCCCAATTCCAGAAGATACAAGGTGCTGTCCCTTAGTATAAGGAGAAATTAAGAATTTAAGTGGTACATTTTGAGATGGCTTTTTAAGAAGTCAAGTGAAGTAATATTAATCGTACAAATACAATTCTGAAGCATAAAACCTTACCAAAATTGTCCTGCAAGTTCAATAGATGATAATTAAACACAAGAAAGCACACACACAAAATAGTTGGGGTAAGGGTGAGGTAATAATTAGGATAAGAGTTGGGGAAAGAGTTAGGACAAGAGTTTTTTATGAGTTCTGAGTTTTTGATCGATCGGGTGGGTGGTACACGCACAACATTACTTATTATAGGCTCTGTATAAGCTTGGCTTGTTAGAACTCTTGTGAGTAATGTGCCGCGGGATTCCATATCCTCAAACTGCTGGCGAACAGAGCAACAAGACCAAGCTCTGTAATTATTAGGATCTCTGTCCAGTAGTGCCGTGTTTGTGCCATCAAACTGGATCGACCAAATCAATTGATTCATAATATATATATATTATATTTTTTCCTGTAACATGAGAGTAATTTTAATAGTTTCATACTATTAATTAAATGTAATGTTAACGGTTATTGTATAATTGTTTTAAATGGGGGCACGCTACAAGAGTCCTATCTCGCACCACCGGGGCAACGTGTCTGACACGGCCGGTTGTAGCAACTACTCGGAACATCAAGATACATTAATCTTGATCTAAGGAGACACGAACAAACGAGGACAAGAGTTGGGTTAAGGGCAAGGTAAGAGTTAGAATAAGAGTTGGGGAAAAGGTACTAAGGTCAAATCACTCACTTAACCCGAGTCTTGAGTCTGTGTAAGTACATAACAGAGGATGGAAATTTTGCAATTTCTTCCTTCATGCGGTATTGAACCTCCCATCTGTGTATACGTCTGTCCTCTATCTCGAATTTCTCAGCCAGCCTGTCTAGCATGGAATGACCGAAGTCAAGATCCCGGGCCCCCTAGGTGTATGAACAAGAGATAATGGTAAGGTGAAACAATCAAGGGTGACAAGAAAACTTGTCTTTATAGACTTTTCTTCTGTACAGGTTCTGTTAGTAGAGGTTTTTATGAAGAAAAAAACGATTGTTAAAGATACTATGTCCCTTTTGTTACGATATGCGATAGCCGAATATCTGGTATCCGTCGTAGTTGAATAAACAACATGTCTACCATAACAAACCAGACTGCCGACTCTATATTATCCTGAGTTTTCTACCATTACTAAGACCCTCAAACTCATCATGGTGGCAGCGGTGGGATTCAAACCCACACCATCGAAATGACCTTTTGCTGCCAACATCAAACTCTGTAGAACTTTGCAGGAATTATAAATATGACAATTATGAATATGTCATATATGTCCTATCGAAACTACTATAACATGACCCTCCATAATTAAGACAAAAATCTAAAGAGAGCTCTCGGGAAAAGAAAAAAAAGTACACATATTTTTTTCACTGATCGTACTAGTACGTACCTTTGAGCGAATGCTAACAATGCCCTGTTCTTGATCGCCTGCCAAGAAAACACGCTTAGTTTTACACTGAAGGGCAAGGAGTATCTCAGTTTCCAAACAATGGCTTGCCTAGAAAAACAAAACACAGAATCAGCTGCAAACATACTGTAAAATAAAGAAACAATGTGACCACTAACACTTTTCAAGATAGCAAGAGTGGTCCAAATCCAGAGACTTTGTTCAACCCATTGCCTACAGGAACTGGGCCCTGTTTCACAAACTTTTCATCAATATATCTACGACACATTTGATCTCAGTCAATGGAATGCCAATATTTCAGTAGCTTATAACAGCTATTATAACTTGTTATTGATAACAAGTTATATGAAACAGGGCCCTGAGTTGTCTCTGGATGAAGACCGTGAAACCTGTGGTTGATTATTAAACATGTCTGCTTCTAATACTACAAGAAGAAAACAAAATGGCTTTGGGAGCTTTTTTGTCTGTCCTGGGGCATATTTATATGACGCAGGACTTAATTGTCAAATTGACTGCTAGGTGAGCTATTTGAATACCAATTTGGAGGTCTATTAGCGCTCAATTAACTTCACAGTTTAAACAAAAGCTAAGTGTATTTTCAGAAAATCTGCACAAGACTTTCTAAAATTATCAATTTTAGGAACTCATGCAAAATCAAGACTGCCTTCAGGTCTACCATATACAGCATGTGCTTTATGTGGTAAGTTCTTTCTAATGAAACCAAACTCAAATGGATGCTCACCCTCCCTCCCCCCCCCTAATTTTTCCCACGATTACCAGAACTGAACTTTCTAATGTTGCTAAGGATCTACAAGTATATACTGTACTTACATCATCGACAAAGAGTGCAAACACATTTCCTGCCAAGCTGCTTCTTACGATCTACAAATCAAACAAAGAAAATAAGATGAAAGCGAATGTGTCTCTATTAGTGTAGTAGTAATGGTGGTTATTTTTCCTGACTTCTAAGAAAGCATAAATGCTTGTTATTAAGCAGCCTCCGAGGGACCTGGTAATGAGGATTAATGCCTTACCAAAGGGCACTAGCGCACCGACTTAGCCTCCTTTGCTTTTGCACTTGATGTTTACTAAAGTAGCATTACAACGCAAAGCATACCATAACGAGACAACTATGATGATGATGATTGTTTTACCCGACTGCTAAGAAAGCATGTATATGCTTGTAAGTACACAACCAGGGGACCGATGGCTTTAAGTCCTCTTTGAGGGACTTGGTAATGAGGATTAATGCCTTAACAAAGGCGTTAGAGCATTGACTTTGTTTCGAACCTGAGATCTCCTGGTTACGAGACCACAGCTGTACCCCTGAGCCATCGTGTCTCCTCAATTTGATTAAAGATATTAAAGTCAAGGATTAAGCTCTTGATGTGCCATTTTACATTATGTTTCCCATGATGCAGTTTTCCTAACGATCCATCCAAGTAAATTTCTAAATTTTCAGTGTGAAGCTATTACATACAGGCGCTTATAAAGGATTTGCAAATTTTGTCATACGCAGTGCAGGTCTTCTGTTAATTGGTTTGTATTTTTGGTGTCAAAGGGCTCTCAAGGTAAATGAAAGGTTAATCACTTCACTAAAAATGTGAAGGTCCCTGGTTCAAGCCCCAGTACATCACTACCAATTTTCAAACATTTTTTTCAATGATTTCGCTAGAGTAAAAGATAAAGAAAACTGTTTACCTCTAATCCACAATCTTCAAGCGTGCACCCCACAATATCAGCTTCCTGCAGTATCTTAGTTTGAAGGTCATCTTCAGACAGCTCGACATCTATATGAAAATCATCCATAACAAATATGTAATCCCAGCGATAATGTCTTTAAAATTTATTGTCATGACAAAGTGCAGGACAATTTTGCTCCACTAGCATGTAAATCTAGGCCACTTAAACAAGAAAAGTCCGCTTGAAACTCAAGTGAGACAATATAAAGTCAATCAAATGATTTGGCATTTAGAATGATTTTTTTTGTATTAGTGCAAATATAGCAATATTGAGGTCTAAGAGTAATGGTGCGAAACAAATGATGCAAGGTAATGAAATTGCTTGTTTGCTTGGCTGTAAGTAAATTATAAGTACAGTGAAACCTGGGTATAAAGACCACCCATGGGAGACAAGAAAAGTGGTGTTTATAGGTAGGTGGTCTTCATATACAGGTAATTGGTAAAGCAGATTTACATTTGAAAATGGAAGAAACAGGAACCAGAAACTTACAGGGTGATCCTTGCTTTCTCTTACTCGCTATTACAGTGGAGAGAAGAAACTGTGTGAGACGACGATCGGCTTCCTCAGCTTTATCAACACGTATGATTTTTACGCCATCTACGATGTGTTCTGAAGCATAAAGGTAGGACCAAAATATAGTTAAAAGTTGCAAAACACCTATCAGGTCCTGGATTCATTCCAAAATACTTCTTCTCACCTTCAAAGGCATCCATAATGCCCCCCCCCCCCTCCCCCACCCGACCTCATTAGGGTTAATCTGCACTTGCTACACTCCGCCCAAACATGGGTACCTGTACCTGGTAGAATTATTACTTCAAATGCACCGTACGCTGATAACGGCTGCTGGAGCTAAAGCTAGGGTAATCATTTCCAAAGCTCTTTGCCTTTGGATGCGCATAGGGACGTTTTATCACGTGTTATGTGCTATACAAGAACGGATAATTATTATTATTAAATTCCTAAATGAGAACCCATGTGTATCATCCCAGCTCCCAGGGTAAATAACCGATTGGTGACAGATTCTCCGTGAGAACCATCCATTAAACAAACACTGTATGGGTCTTTAAAACTGACAAAAAATAAATCACTCGCTCACAGCATTTATATCAGACTTGACGGTTGTAATGGTTAAACCTGCTTTTAAAGATAGGTAACACTTGTAATTGGGTCAATAGCTGGAGGATAACAAATTCCTCACAAGACTTTAAAACTGAAAAGAACTACTCACTCATCGCATCTCTTCCACTGCCTGTCGGTGCATTATCCACCTTCTTCATCAGAGCCTCCCATATCTTCCTCAGCAAGACATCTAACGACTGATTGGTCGGGGCACAGACCAGCAGTTTGTAAGGGTTTTTGGAAGTCTGCAAAAAAAAATAGCAATACAGTTAACTCTGCTTATGTTGAATCTGTTGACAAGATTGTTGACAAAGGGCTGGTCAACAACAGCAGGGGGGTGTTTCATAAAGCTGTTCGTAAAGTTACGCATGACTTTACGAACAACTTGTATATGAAAAGCCAAATGGGATGCTCAATCATTATCAACTGCATCAGCTAAAGTTGAACTGTGCAGATGTAGATTAACATTCTTATTATAACAAACATTTTTAATGCAAAGTATATTTTTTGCCATAATTTAATTGAGGTTATTGAAAATATAAGAAAAAACTTTGGGCATCCTATCTGGCACTTCATATACAAGTCGTTCGTAAAGTCATGCGTAACTTTACGAATAGCTTTATGAAACACCCCCCAGGAGTGTTGATAAATTGATTCTTACCTTAGGAACCTCCTTATGTACTCTTGTGATCCGTTTAATGATTCGACACAAGAATCCAGTTTTTCCCGTTCCCGCTGCCCCATCCATTAGTCGAATCACTTCTGATCGTGATGCGTGACTTGTAATGGATTCCATGTAGCTGTTTAGCAACTCATCATCAGAAACGCTTCGTTCCGTGCGTATCTGTGGTGCAAATCACAAATTTATTGGTCAAATCACTTTCGATCATGATGCCGTACTTGTAATTGATTCTATATAGAGTGGTGAAGTGTGACGTCATCAAAAATCTATTTTTGGAATTTCTCAATTTTTCTTCATTTTCCGAAACACCACCATAAAATAATGTCCAAATGTCGAAAACCAATTGAATAGTTGAAGTATTGGCTGAGATATGACCATCTGAATAAAAAAATTGCCTATGGGAACTCAGTGTTATATTGCTCTGGTTCATAACATTAGGAGCCAGAGCAATATAACACTGAGTTACCATAGGAAATCTATTTATTTAAATGGTCATATCTCAGCCAATACTTTAGATATTCAATTGGTTTTTCGACATTTAGATATTATTTTTGATGCTCTTTCGGAAAATGAAGAAAAATTGAGAAATTCCAAAAATAATTTGTTGTGACGTCACAGCTTTGGTACACAATAGGAATTTAGCAACTCCTTGTCAGATACTCTTCCCTCTGCGTGTACCTGTGGTGCAAACCACACATTAGATTCCGCCCAGATCTTTATGCTTTCAATAATCTTAATCTAGATTCAAGATTCAAGATTCAAGATTTATTCATTCCATTCAATAAAAAACATATATGTATATAAAAGATAACACAAGTGTAACAAAAATAAAAAAATACAAGTTATACAAACATCAGAAGGTCACTGATCAGTACATTTAAAGGTAAAGAAATCAAATGGAATTTGGGTCACTGCAAAAGTTCAAATAAATTTGAACTTGTCGAGGCTGTGCCAAAGGTTTGAATTAAAATATGTTTGCAATAGATAACTATGTACATAAATAATTTACTGGACAATAACAAAACAATACAAAACGAAACAAATATATATATATATAAGTGAAGAAGGAACAAAAAAAAAACAAAAAAAACTAAATTCTTTTTATCACATAAAATAGTATACAGGGGTTATGTACTCGCTAATAAATAAGATTTGAGTTTCCTTTTAAATCCATTAAAATGTCTAGTTTGACATATTTCCTGAGGGAGTGCATTCCAGACAAGAGGTGCAGTATGTTTAAAAGAAAAGGACACAAAGTTTGTTGTACATTTGAATATATGAAATTTCTCTCTATGACGAGTGTTATAGTTATGGATTTCATTGTTAAAAGTTAATAGCACTTGCAGATTTTCAGGCAGTGATGTGTAAACATATCTAAAGAGCATTAATCCTACTAAATACTTATTAAGCTGATATATATATCAAGTACTTTCAGTTTGAGAAATAAAGGTTTAGAATGTGCATGGAAATCAGATAAAGTACAGCATCTAACTACTCTCTTTTGTAATTTTAAAAGTTTATCTAACTTTGATGGATATGTAATTCCCCAAACAATATTTCCATAACTAAGATGAGGCAAAACCAATGTATTATATAGTAGAATAAGAATTTCTTTCGGTAAGAGATAACGTAGTTTGCTAATGATACCAACACCTTTTGAAGTCTTATTAGTTACGGCAAGAATTTGGCTATTCCAAGATAAGTCTTCATCAATTACAATACCTAAAAATTTGGTAGAAATGACTCGTTTTATATCAAGTTTGTTGATTTTAACCACCAGATCATGTGCATTGTTTTTGTTACTTTTTAAATTATAGAAGTACATATATACATTTTTTTCTACATTAATAGATAGCTTATTTAAATTGAACCATGTAGATACATTTTGTAGTTCAGTATTAAGCATAATTTGTAACTGTGTAATATCATTATGACTAATCAAAATGTTGGTATCATCAGCAAAGAGTACAAGTTTAAGAACAGATGAGCAATTGGAAAGATCATTAATATAGAGTAAAAAAAGCAACGGACCCAGGATTGAACCCTGTGGTACACCACACACAATTTGTAAATTATTTGAAGTAACATCGTTGAAATATACCACTTGACTTCTATTTGTTAAATAATTCTCAAACCAAGATAAAACAAGCCCGCGAAATCCATAATTTCTTAACTTATAAAGCATTATATTATGATCAATTGTGTCGAAAAGCTTTGCTTAAATCTAAAAATAATCTGATAGTGTGACATTTTTTTGCTATACATGAAATCAAATAATTATGCAAATCAATCAATGCCATTTCAGTCGATCTATTTTTCCTAAAACCATAATCTTCCTATAAGCTCAATACTAAATAGAAAGAACCTTTTCTCATGCAGGACCTTCGCTGTGGCATGCTCTCTTGCGAGAGATTCATAATAGCAGATCAGTTGAAGTATTCAAGAGATGAAAAACTGAGATTTTCATGTAGTGCTAGAAAAATGCTCCAAGTTAGAATTAATTAAATTAGCATTAGATTCAGGTACATGTACAGTTAATGACTAAATTATTCATACCCCTTTAAAATATCATAGGGGTTCATTGTGTGTTTTTAATTTCTCAAGGTCACAAGGTGGAAGGGTTGTATTGGGGCTTTTGTTAAATACTTTTAGATGTAAGCTTTGATATGTCACATTTTAAAGAAACATAAATATGGACAAATCAATTTTTCTCATATTTAAAGGGGAAGTCCTCCCTGATATTAAGTTGGTTTTAATAGATGCAGAAAAATTAGAAGAAACAGGTCAGTAAAAGTAAGAGCAACACCAAATTCAAGATAAGAAAGTTATGAATTTTTTAAGTTGCTATCAGTCAAACACAAATTGGTAACCCTGTGACATATCTTGCAAGCTCCCCTTCCTTTAGCCCTGTACAGAAAATGAAAAATGTTCTATAGGGCAAAATAAACATTTCTGATTTTTGGTAGAGCAAATTGGAAAGGAGCTCACAAGAAATGTATATTTTCTTATAAATTCTAATTGATACCTGTGTGTCCTTTGCAAACACGGAGGAGTCCTCTGGCTTTATGATGTGCTTTGCGAGAGGATGGCTGTTAAAAGACAGCAACGCTCTAATCTGATTCAGGTAATGACTGAGTGATGTTACAACCTGCATGGATGATTAAACAAAAATTAGCAACACTTTTTTACTATTTGTCATGCAGTTAAAACTATTACAACAAAAGGCAAGTAGGTAAAATAAGAATACAGGACTGAAAGTTCAATACAACAAAAGTTTCATGGAAAACAAATTTATTGAATTTGAAACAACTTGGATAGGATCTGATACCAGTAATAAACAAATTTTACAACCCCAAACAAAAGTTATCTCAGGGTAAGTATTTAACCAGGTAATACTAATAGGTTGTTTATGTGACAATTTAAACATTCCGATGTATTCTTCCATTTTTTACTTTTGAAATCCTCCTACAATGCTTTTTCGATGATATCATTTTTCTCCCATCAGATGTATCAAGGCTACAAAGAGCAGAGCTATTTGTATTAGATTCTTTATTGTCCATACAATTAACAACTAAATTATTCATACCCTTTATCCAACTGCTGTAATTTTGAAGTATATGAAAAATTAGTTTTTTTACTGATTGATGTTTCTTGAGAATATAACATATCAAAGCTTACTGTATTCAACAAAGGCCCTAGTTCCAACTTTCATCCCTGAGTTACGAAAACAAAACAAAAAAACATCAGATTTTCAAGGGGTATGTTAACTGTATATACCTTCACTCTGGTTGAGCTGGGTACAATTATGCTCTTGCGAAGGGCTAGGCATATGGTCCTATCTGTCAATCCAACCCCACGGACTAGTCCAAAATTGAACTGTTTCTCTGAAGCAGTGTCAGTCGTCATGTCAACAAGGACTAGATCCCCAACACTCAGATCGTGAGGTTCTGTCGGAATATCTGCTGCTTCATATTGGACTACAAGTATATAATGAAATACAGAGTCAACTAAAACTCGACATAACAAATGAACGAATACACAATATAAACATTCAGGTTTGTTCTGATATATGACACAGTAAACTGCCACAAAAAAGGGGGAAAATGTCTGTTTTCTTTTTTCAACTTGTATATATGTAAACTAATTTAAAGTAGAAACCTTTTTTCAAAAGATTGACCTTCCGTTGTTTTCTAATAAAAAATTATATCAATCAATACATAATATAGGTATCTAATCTTAATACTTAAAACTAAAGCCTCCGTCACAAATGCCATTACGAACTGCTACGAACGCCGTACGAACGATTTTCAGACAATGGTAAATTGGAAAGACAATGGAAAAATGGAGATTTGTACGAAATTATCGTTTGTACAAACCTTTGTGGTCGTAGCATAAGTGATAAATATTGAATTTCTTGCAAAAAAAGTTATGCAGCAGTACATTTTATATGGGTGTCAAAAATCCTTGTGAAATTTGGCCTCGATTTGACCTTCCATGGTTGAGAATTCTGACCCACCCTCCCCTCCCCCTCCCACATCTTCCATTAAAATTTGTTCTCAGGAAACCCAGTCAGAATACGAGTAATGGTCTTCTACCTTCAACGATGTCCCCTGAGATTTTGTTCACTCCAGAGTTCTGCCTCCATGTCCTACCACAATCTTTAGCCACTGAGCTCGAAACCTACAGGAGAGTAAATTGTGTTTTGATGGAAAAAGGAGTAGAATTTTAAGTAGATTGATTAGTAGAGATATCGCAGTCCAGTGGTTAGACAATGAACTGGAGATGCAAAAGTTGTGGCTTAAATCCCTCCTCGGAAATTAAGTCCTTAAAGATGAAGTTGAGTTCTGGTCATGTGATTGCATCGTGAAAGAAACGTTGTTGAATCGATCAGAAAAGGTTCATCATCCAGCATATAAGTATTGGTGTGTACCACAAGGTTCTGAAATCATCAAAATTAAAAGAAATTTGGCCTAGTCTTGGTATAGTTACAAGCATTGTACACACAGAAAGATGTATATAGGACTACACAAACATGTGGCGTAAAAATCTGTTCCAATATTTATGATGTTTACATGCCATAATTAGAATATTAAGGCATTTGAAGGCATAATACAATGACAACGCTCATAAATAATTGTTCACCTCTTCCCAGAACTCAACCTTTTCTTTTTAAAGCAAGCCATTTTAACTCCATTGCTTCTCTCCACCAAGGTGTTACATGTAAATGGGCACCCTGAAGGATGCAAAAGTTGATGTGGTTGAATTGGCACGTGATGAATGTAAATTGGTGCCTGGTAGGAAGGAATACTCCCCAGGGAGCAGGGCATGTGTACTATTGTTAGTGGAATCGCAACTGATTCCAATGATTTTGATCATGATGATTAGAGTGTGAAGGGCTTAGAAATGTGGTATAAAGCACTTCAAATATGTGAATATTTTTACTGTTATTATTATTAATTATGATGATATGAGATTTGTAAAATTTGCTTCTTACACTTTTTCTTTTTGTTAATGTTGTTTGAATATTCTTTCTATAGGTAAAATACATTGTAATACAAATCTCCATTGCTTACAAAATGAAAAAAAAGGGTGAGAGAGGGAGAGAGGTGATAAGAGAAAGAGAAAGAGAAAGAGGGGAAAGTTGAGAATAAAATTACTCACGTTTGACCACATCTCCAGGAGTAAAAAGCAAATAAATGCCTCTTGATAGCTCCTCATGTCTGGGTAGCATGCACGGTATCTTGGTACTTCCTTACACATCAAGAAAGATTGCAAAATCTCTGCAGGATGTACCGGTACTGAGTGGATTGATGCAAATTTGTACAGAATTAAAACTAAAAGAAGACAATGCTTCCACAAATAGTTTGCATAAATATTCAAGATAAGATATAACCTTTTGATGCTACATATGATATGAAGAATGATTGGAACACTAACATTTAAACAAATACAGAAATTTAATTAACAATTTTACACAAAAACGGACAAAAAAAAAAGAAAGATATGAATTTTAAAAGTTGTAATCACTAAATTAGTGGGTACTTCAAATTGACTGATTTAGTAATGTCACTGTGATGTTATGCCACAAAACTTTATTTGTTCCAACACACAAATTGACTAAATTCATTTATTATTTTTTTTATGACACGGGAAGGTCTCTAATTTTCATAGGACCTATAATGGTATACTATCCACAATATATTTTGAAACAGAAATTAATTATACTTTAATGCACGACAAACAGGACAGTTGTCCATGACATCAAAATTCAAAATCCATTGGCAGAATTGCCAATTTGAGATTTGCATAGGTATATTGATCTCATATTTCAAACATTCATAAATCTCTTGTTATTGATCCGGTTTATTTCAAACTTTCTCTTGCTTTTCTGCTTTTCCGCTTTTCCGCACTTTAAAAAAAAAATCCAAAGCCAATACCTTCTTTGTGCTTTTCAAACCAGCCAGTGTCCCAGGAGAGTACGCAAGCTAATGCATCCTCTTGCTTGAATTCCTTGGTGACCTTCAGCAAATATAGAATCACAAGTATAAAAGGAGTAAGGACCATGTTAGTTTAACCCTTGTTGAGCAACTTTAGAAAAGGTATCCAAAAACAGAATTCCTAAAGGCCTATTCATATATGGTGCAGAAAATCACAGTGATTTTATTTTTTATAATGCTTCTCCAATGGCCGATTGCTGCCAATTTGGGGCCGAAGGGGCAACGACTAATACCTCTTTATACCGAGAAAAGGCCCCCTTGACTTGACTTATCCCATAATCAAAATGGGATACAGAATTCTTTAAAACAATAATACATGCAAACAATAATTACAAAATAACTATACACATGAGAATGTTATGACTTCTGAAAGCCCTACTGTACTACTTGTAGCTACTTGCTCCCTCTATGTAGAAAACTTCCCCAATCAGTGCCTGTTGGTCTCCCATGGTCCTCTTTTTCTTATGTTAAATGATAGTTGAGTTGATGAGAAAGCCACCTGTCAGTGACCACGCTGTGTGGTCTAATCTCTTCTGGCCAAACTAGAGAACTACAGACAGCCTTTGAGATCAAGTTGAGTGATGACAACTCCAAAGATTAACATTTAAGAGAGAAAGAGAGAGAAAAGGGGCTGACATTTCTACTGTTACTGTAATACAAGTGGTGACATGCAATTCATTAACACTTTAAAACATCTACCAAAAACAATTGCCCCTTATGCCACCAGTAGTTGCAGATGAAGAGAGGGACTTACCAGATTAACCTTGGAAGGTTCTGTCCCTTGGTTTCCTGACGGAACGCTTGATGTCTGCGAGTGGCGTCTCTTCTTTAGAGGTTTGCTCATGTCTGATACCACCAATGATGGGTTAGGGGGGTCACTTGGACAAGCAGATCTATCATCTCCAGTAGGTTTTACCCTGTCTGGTTTGGTATTGGGTGTCTTAGAGGTGCCTGAAGAGGCAGCATGACCACCGTTAAGAGTCCTTGAGGACTCAGAGATGTTTCTGGAGTACGAACTTGTTGAAGGAAAGGAAACACTTGGAATTGATGAATGGTCATGTGACAAACTTCTTGAATCTGCAGGTAGTCTATCCTCCAAGCCCATATCATTTGAGTTCAAAGATACAGGTTGCTCGAGGCGATCCTGCACGGAACGTATCATGGATGTAGAAGGGGTTTCTGAAGGTTCCTCAGAACTTAAGCTCGGTGGATTAGATGGAGTGTCAGGAATGTCCTGTAGTGAGTTGGTCCTCTTGATAGTATTCTTCTCCTTTTGTTGATCACTTTGTTTCATAGTTGTCAGTAATTTATCCGCTCTTGAGGGTCTCTGGAAGTTTTTATTCTTTTTAGGTATATGTTGTTCATTTGAAGTTCCAAATAAGTAGCCAGGTGCTGCTGTAGATGTGCTTGGGGCCTCACTGGGAGAGGAAGGCATCAATAGCGTTTCTGTCGAGAAACAAGACACATGTTCTGAATCTCCCTCTTGTAGCAACAAGAATCTTTCTTGTGGATCCAACTCTGAGGGACACCATGCATTTTGTTGGCAAGGAAGAAGTTTCTTTCCAGAGTCCTTATCAAGGTTCTTTGAAGCTCCTCTGGTTGAGTGGGCTTTGGAAGAAATGGACAGAGTGTCTTCGTTCTCCAGGTTGATACTCAACTGAGAATCTGTGAGGAAATACTGTCCTTGAGAATCATCCTCTAGAGGCATTTGCTGCGGCTGCTGAGTGGTAAGTTCTTCAGTATCCTCATTGTCGAGGCTAATACTTAACTGGGAATCTGTGGGGAAATACTGACCTTCAGAATCATCTTCAAGAGTGGTAAGTTCTTCAGTATCCTCATTGTCGAGGCTAATACTTAACTGGGAATCTGTGGGGAAATATTGTCCAGGAGAGTCATCCTCTCTTTGCAAACTTGGCCGATTGACACCATTACTTCTGTGGCTTGAGGAAGGTTCTGAACCTGCATCATCCCTTTGAGGTTGATGGATTTCTTCATCAGGGCTTTGACAGCTTACGTGAGAGTTCGGTTCTAGGTCAGCAGCTTCTCTACCATCATGTTCCCTATCCCCCAACAAGTATGATGGAGAATCTCTTGAAACGATCGTCTCAGAGGTATGCAACTCTTCATCTGCATCACTTAATGAATCTTCAGTTTCGTTATGAAGAATAGGCGAGAAGGGCTGTGTATCAAAATACTCAGTTGTTGTATTACGGACTACCTCATCCACTGTATCGCTTGTCATATTTTCAGTGCGGCCAGGATCATCTCCATCATTACTGTCAATCATAGTTTCATCTGAGTTGGGGTGTTCTGACTTGATACCGCCAGCTTGACTGGACGATGGATCTAAGTCATCATCTTCAATACATGTTTCATCAGAGTCTGTCTCACTCTTGGACACCACTGGAACTATTCTGATTACAAGGCGTCTTCTTAATTTATTCATATCTTCATCGCTGGCAGTATCCATAGGCTCTTCTTCTGTACCTCCATTAAACATGGGAGTTGGATTTGTAGGAGGCAACCTGTCCTTGTTTCCAGATTGCTCTGGACCCCGTCCTTGCTGCAAGCAATCCTCATTTGTTGAATCTTGATTAGATTCAGGATCCTGTAATGAACCAGCATTACTCAACGAACGACTTTTGCCACTCCTTGTCTTCTTGTGACCTCTCCTATCCCTGCATCTCTTTTTACCTTTCACCTTACGCTTTCTTCTGGCAGCAGACTGTTCACCACACTCTGCCTTCTTCTGTACATTGTCGCAGGATGTCTGGTCTTCTTCATCTGTGGATGATCTATCATTTCTACTGTGACGTTTTCTACTGCTTTTTCTGATGGCCGATTGGTTCTTCTTTGGCCTTTTATCCACAGGTTCTGGACAAGAATCCGACTTGATTTCATGTTCTTCATCTGTGGATGATCTATCATTTCTACTGTGAGGTTTTCTACGGCTTTTTCTGACGGCTGATTGGTTCTTCTCTGGCCTTTTATCCACAGGTTCTGAACAAGAATCCGACTTGATTTCATCTTCTTCATCTGTAGATGATCTATCATTTCTACTTTGAGGTTTTCTACGGCTTTTTCTGATGGCCGATTGGTTCTTCTCTGGCCTTTTATCCACAGGTTCTGAACAAGAATCCGACTTGATTTCATCTTCTTCATCTGTAGATGATCTATCATTTCTACTTTTAGGTTTTCTACGGCTTTTTCTGATGGCCGATTGGTTCTTCTTTGGCCTTTTATCCACAGGTTCTGAACAAGAATCCGACTTGATTTCATCTTCTTCATCTGTAGATGATCTATCATTTCTACTTTGAGGTTTTCTACGGCTTTTTCTGATGGCCGATTGGTTCTTCTTTGGCCTTTTATCCACAGGTTCTGAACAAGAATCCGACTTGATTTCATCTTCTTCATCTGTAGATGATCTATCATTTCTACTTTGAGGTTTTCTACGGCTTTTTCTGACGGCTGATTGGTTCTTCTCTGGCCTTTTATCCACAGGTTCTGAACAAGAATCCGACTTGATTTCATCTTCTTCATCTGTAGATGATCTATAATTTCTACTTTGAGGTTTTCTACGGCTTTTTCTGATGGCCGATTGGTTCTTCTCTGGCCTTTTATCCACAGGTTCTGAACAAGAATCCGACTTGATTTCATCTTCTTCATCTGTAGATGATCTATCATTTCTACTTTGAGGTTTTCTACGGCTTTTTCTGATGGCCGATTGGTTCTTCTTTGGCCTTTTATCCACAGGTTCTGGACAAGAATCCGACTTGATTTCATCTTCGCCATCATCTGACAAGCAGCCTGAAGAAAGAAAGGACAATGTTTCATTTCGTACCAGCATCGTATTATGTACATTTAGACTTCGATGTCAAACATTTTGACATGATAGTGAAACGGTTAGAATATTACCCGAAGGGCAGTAAGTTAAATATACAGAACTGTTAATGTCATTCTGGCTCAAAACAGACACAAACTTGTAAATGTACAGCTATGAAAAACAACAAAATGCAACAAAACAATGATCATTTTTGTGTGTGATTCCTTTATAACTTGTGAAAACAGCTCTCATTGATAATTTGAGAAGTTCAAATTGTACAGTTAATTTTAAAGCTCATGTACAGGTTAAGTAGCCAAAAGGAAATGAGACAAATGAGACGAAAGATATTTGTATGTATAAGATCATTCTATCCATGATTTCCTGTGAAATGTTGTGTAAATATCTGGAATGCTAGATAATGGTTGAACACTTCCCTACGCTAGGAGCCTTCCACCCTGATTGCTCCTGAAACATTGAATTTAGCCTGCTTATGGACATGTACACTGTGTATGTGTACATGTAGACTGTAACGTAAACAAACAGTTCTCATAGGTTTTACATGTCATGTTGGTCGCCGTGGTTAGAATTTACTTTCCAAGATGGTATCTGAATTATTTTCTACCTCTTATTTGATTGATATTTCACTTGAGGAAACACTGCAGCTTTAGTAAATGCGAGTATGTACATGTACAGTATATCTATAATCAAGGAAATCTGAAGAAATTATTTTGAGGGATTACCAAAACTGTAAATCAGCTCTAATGGAACATAAATGTAGGCCTGCATTGTGAAATCTAGTTCTTCACACTGAGTACTTAATTATTGTAGACTTCGTAGTATAATTACCTGGGGGTAAAGGAAGTCTGTGGAGCTTAAGTTCCATTCTATCGTGAAGGGCTTGATGCAAAAGAAATTTGGTAGATGGCCCACCTGTTCATTAGAAGTGAGAGAAGAAAGACATGTAAATTTCAGAATTAATTACCGGTACCCAAATGACCTATGATGATGCCCAGTAAGTCTAGACACTTGCTGTTAAACTGTAACAGGACCTTAAAATTACTCCCCCCCCCCCCCCCCCCCCCAACAAAAAAATAAATAAATAAATAAATAAATACCGGTAATAATAATAATTATTATTATTTAAAAAAAAATAACCCACTTGGACAGGGGTTCTCAAACCAAACATGGAAATTCTTGTGTTGATCGTATAACTGAAGTAGAACAATGTAAAATTGCTGGAAAGCCAGAGACGACTCAAACATTCCTAAATTTTGTTTCAGACCTAGAAAATCTACTAAGGGGGGGGGGGGGCAAGTCAACCTGTGCACAAAGCACACTGTGAGCGCATCAACCCTTCTGGGTGGGGCTAGGGGCAGAGCACCTGTGGGGGGTCCAGGGGCGCACTCCAAAGACGCTCTCGAGATTTAGCAATTCAGATTTAAAAAGATTAATCGTTCACTGAATCTTCGCTCTAGTAAACTTGAGGCAGCAGAAAACAAGAAAATTGTGTGATTTATAAAAAGTTCACTGAGGTGGACGAAAGCTTGCCTACATGTACTAAATGTTAAGGTTGGTGGTATAGAAGCTTAAAGATAAAGACCAGTTATAATCATGCGATTGCATTGTGAAAGAAACGTTGTGGAATCGATCAGAAAAAGTTGATCATCTAGCATATAAGTATTGGTGTGTACTGCAAGGGTCTGAAATCATCAAATGATAAGAAATTTGGCCCAGTCTTCGTAAAGTTACAAGCACTGTACACAGAAAGATGTATATGGGACTATACACACACGTGCGCGACACGTGCGTTTATCTCTCACACACCAATAGATAAGCTAATTTACCAAATATATCAATTAGTAGGCGGTTTCCCGGCAAAATTTGTATCATCATGTATTAGTCAAAACATATTCTTTCACATGATTGGTAATAAGAGCTTCCATTTCATTTTTTGAAATTGGGGCGTTTCCAATACTGGTCTTTACCTTTAAACTCCATGAAACCCAGGTTGGATTTGAGCTTTGGTTTCCATCCTATCCAATACATTGCTGACCATTTAATCAGAGCAGCGATTCTTAATTTTCCTTTAAAAAAAGGAAATGGGAGACTCTCTCCTGGGCGGTCCGGATTGGCATGCCCTGCGGCCCAGCTGCAGACTTTGAGAAGCCCTAAAACAATTACATGTACCACCGTAAAATTGCCCCCTTAGACAATTACCCCCCAATTTGAGAACATATTACCTTTATCTGCCCATGCAAAGAAAGTATTTACAAACTGGCTTATTGTCCTAGGGAGTAATTTCTATGGGCGCCGGCGGGTAATTGCCCTTGGCGGGGAGGGGGGGGGGGGGGGGGGGGGGGGTGATTGTCCCGCTGTTAATTGCCCGGGGTGATTGTCCAAGAGGACGATTGTCCTAAAACCCAATTAAACAAGTCTGTTCCCTGAACTGATTCAGAATCAGGATACGGTAAGCTTTTCTTTGTTTTCTTGAATCAAGGACGTCTCCCAACAACTTGTTAATGAGCAGAAGGTGGAGATAATTATATTGAAGAAAAAAAAATAACATAATATATCTCTCTTTTTTACAATCCTCAATGAGCATTTTGACATTTAGTCATTGCCCTGTTAATAACAAATAACATTTTATTTTCATCTGGTTAACACTGTAATAATATTATACAGTTATTGACTGGCAGGGGGTGTAATACAACATTATTTGGACCGCTGAAGGGAGTTATATTTCCCAAGTGGTTATATTTTCCCAAAGCGCGCAGCGCTGAGGGAAAATATGGTCATGAGGGAAAATATAACTCCCTTCAGGTCCAAAGAATGTTATATACCCCCTGCCAGTCAAAAACTGTTATATTAGATAGCCTTTTTTTTTTTTTGTGGGGGGGGGGGCGGGGGGGTCCATATTTTTTTTTGCCCGAAATTTGTTTTTCTTTTTTTTCGGGGACAATCAAAATAGTCAAGATAGTTCAAGAAGAAAAAAAACCTTACAAAAAAAAAAATTATTGGGGAAAAAAACAAAAAAACAAAAAAAAAATTGAAAAAAAAAATTTACCACAAAAAAGCATTTTTGGGGAAAAAAAAAAAATGTGGAAAAAAATTTCGGTAATGGTGTAATGTGTGTAATTGGTGACATACAGTCCTCAAGAGGGCGACATGCATTGATTATAAAATATATTCATTTCACCAGCCGGTAAAATATAACCAACCAGGAAAATATAACAATTTGGATCCCGCAATTGATATCACGTGACGAGCTCTGGACCAATCACATCTCGGTATCTGTCTAAGCTATCTAATATAGATTAATAATCCAACCCAATTGTAAAGTGAAATCAACAAGAGTCATACCTGGATGATGAAGACCTGTGCCACTTGTAGATGAGGCGTCTGAATTAACGGCATCATCAGCTTCACAGTCGCTGGATCTGACAACACCTGATGAAATGTGATCCTGAGGCAACGGCGATTCCCGAGACGGAACGGAACTGGCCGATCCGGGTGATGAAACCTGAGGCAACGGCGATTCCCGAGACGGAACGGAACTGGCCGATCCGGGTGATGAAACCTGAGGCAACGGCGATTCCCGAGACGGAACGGAACTGGCCGATCCGGGTGATGAAATCTGAGGCGACGGCATCTCCCGAGACGGAACAGAACTGGCGGGTCCCGGTGATGAAACACAAGGCAACGACGACTCCCGAGACGGAACGGATCTGGATGATCCGGGTGATGAAACCGGAGGCAACGGTGTCTCCCGAGATTGAACAGCATCTGGGCTGCTGCAGTCTGCTACATGTAAGTCCCAAGGCCTATCCTCAAACTTGCATTCTACAGGCTCTACTTGACTGTAAGACTGAGATTCCTTCAAAAAAACTCCCAGGGTCATTATGTCGCTACTGCTGTCACTTACGTCACCATGAACCTCTCCACTAATATTTCCTGTCTCATTCTGATGCGTTTGATTTCGAGACTGTCCTTCATCATTATAATCCCCATCCAGCTCTGAACTGTTCTCTCCAATACCACCGAATTGTTCCTCTGTCTGAACTTCAGACTCAGAATCCACTGCACTACCTTTCCCCACTGGTGGCAGTGAGGTATATTCCTGCTTTATTGCAATATGCCTTTTCCCACATCTTGACGCTGTGACCCTCCCAGTGCTTGTGGATGGAAAATCTCTGTCGACATCATCATCCTTATCGCTTTCGTTGTCACTGCCCCAAATATCTGGTAAATCTGAATCAGAGTCTGAGGCATTATTATCTTGCAAATCCTTGGCAGAGGTTGAGGGAATATCTCGAGGGTCGACACAACCGGTGTCTGAGGATACGCTGTCCCTTTTAGATTCAGTTGCAGGGGATTCCTCATCCTCACTATCATAAATCACGAAACAATTATCCTCCATGGTGTCTCCCACTCCTTAACCCTCATTCAATTCTGCTTCATCTTCAGCTCTCTGTAAAGTCTAAATTGACATAATCATCATGACATGAGTGGACATTCGGAGCTACATCATACATCTATTTCCTTTTGTTTGTTGCTCATCTGGCGCTGGCCATCCATCTGCACTCAGCTTAACTATTGAGTATTGGCAATGTTCTATGTCCTTCAAAGATGAGGCAAATTAATCAACATCCAAAATTAGGAATTAACAAGAGAACGATATAGTCACATAAAAAAAATCTTAATTTGCCCATATGCTCATCTGCTCTTATCTTAGAAATGCCAAGGCATTAGCATGTTCTATCTGCTATACATCATCATGACTCTTCAGACTCAGAGTCAGACTCAGACTCTCAGAGGTAGATGTGTCAGTCTTGTTATAACAGCTACAAATACAAGCCTATCTATACACGTTGACGTTCAGCTTTACAAATGTAGGCTCAAGTCACAATCTAACTCTAACAAAGTCTAAGCCAATGGGTTGTGTCCTTCTCCTTGAATGTACAGTAGATTCTATACTTACATGTACTAGTTTATGCTACAAATGCCTTTAGTTTAACCAGTTGTAAAACGCACAGATTTGCCCTTAATTGGCCTGGCATCGATCGCCACGGTCTCTTTATTCTTAGCCTCAGCTCAGCAGTGCATTCGATAGCTTAATTAATGCACGTATAGTAGTCATGGTAGTACTAGTAGTAGTGCTCCGACAAAAACAAATGAAATGCCCGAAGTCAAATATATCCCTCTTTTCTTTTCAACGCGACAAAACACATACCGGTACGTATGCTATACAATTACCAACAATGGATTCGTTCTTCCACGTCGTGGGTCAAGTCTAGAAAAAACACCGCGTCAGGCCAAACTTCAGGATTCGTTCTTCCACGTCGTGGGTCAAGACTAGAAAAAACACCGCGTCAGGCCAAACTTGAGCGGCCCAAAGATCTATTTACCAGCAGTAAGGGCAAGCATCAAGCGTAAACGTAGCTGTAACGTACACCAAGGAACTCCTTGCGTACACACACGGCATATAGATTTGCATCCAAAAAGCGCCGCGTCATAAGTTTGTTGGCCTTGGGGAATCCCCGCTCCCCGCTATACAAGTGAAAATAATGGCTGATTCCACTGCTATGACTGTTTCTATACAGTTTTATCAGAGATCACTCTCATATCCCTGGTTTTATCTTTGACAGAATCCCATGTTTTGTTTTTACTGCATGGTTATGACAGGCAATCGAAGGATGGATATTGGTTATGACTTTTGAATAGTTCACGACTATTTGCTATTATACATGTATATTCATGAAAACTTATCATGAGTCAATTAAATGCAATAATGAATTAGCTGATGGTAGGCCTATATAGGCGCGCAGGCGCGTATACGCCGATAGGGGAGGGGGGGGGTTAACCCCCCTCAAATTTGTTTATATGTGCGTGTTTTTGAGGAAAAACCACCCCCCCCCCCCCCCCCCCCCCCCCCAACAAAATAACAACAAAAACAAAGAACTTTTTTGGGGGGTGCTAATTATGGGTGACCAAAAAACTGACCCTTTACAATTAGCTGATAGTAGGCCCATATAGGCAGGCGCGTACGCCGATAGGGGGGAGGGGGGTTGGGGTTAACCCTCCCCCAGTCCCCCCCCCCCCCTCAATTTTTGTATATTTGTTTGTTTGTTTGATTGATTTTATTTCTGCGTTCAAAAATATACAAATTCAAAGTCAAAGTACAAAATTTCGAACAATAACAAATACAATGAATACAATGTTTACAAAAGTAATTAAATGAAAAATCATGTACAATTATATCATTCGATAAACATGTACGAAGCATACAATAACATAAGAAATATGAAATATTTTCAATAAATTAGAGAGGTAATTTGGAACGCAGGAGACCACCATCGTGAGCGGTTAGGCTGGAGATGGATGGCGGCCTCGTAAAAAGAATTGGCGACATAACTCTCTTCGAAAAACTGAGTGATCAAGAGGGTGCGGTGCAAGTGCAGGTGCAGTGAGCAGTTGCATGATAAAGAATAAACAAGTCACGGTTTTGTTATACTAATTTAAAGAGAGGGGAGCATATGATTGTATTATTTGTCGTTTAAGTGTAGCTTTTAAGGAGTAGATGGTTGAACAAGACTTTATGTTGTCGGGTAAATCATTCCAAATGTCCGGGCCAGAATGTCTAACAGATTTGTGTGTTATTGATAATTTGGGGTTTGTAAGATGGAAGTTTCCAGATATGTGAGTAGAGTATGAATGAACGGAATTATTAAACCTAAACATGTTATCAAAGGATGGTGGAAGCAGATTATTAATGTACTTAAACATAATAACTGCTACTTGAGTAGTGTTCAGATCGATTTTTTTTTTGTGTTTTAAGTTTATAGAATAAAGGATCAGTGTGAGCTAAGAAATGCGAACCTGTACAAATACGTATGGCTTTCTTTTGCAGTTTGAAAATAGAATTAATTTTTGTCGAACCACAATTTGCCCATACACTATTACAATATGTTATATACGGGAGAACTAGCGAATTATATAGTAGGAATACGTTTGCATGGGGTAGACGAAACTTTAACTTGGAGATTATTCCAATACTTTTGGAAATGCACATTGTAACTTGGTGTAAATGATCATTCCAAGTCAAGGTTTCATCTATAAGAACACCCAAAAACTTGGAATTGGTTTTCTTCTCTAGTAGCATACCATCGATTTTAATATATATATATATTGCTACAGCAATCACCGAGTTGAAGGACCGCAATGGCTCCTCGCTGCAAGCAATAAAGAAGTATATCGCTACCAATGTAGCGATATGTGAGTGTTTTGGAGGAAACCTGCCACCCCCCCCCCCCAACAAAACAAAACAAAGCAAAAAAAGACTGACCTTTACCCCCCCCCCCCCCCCTACTTTATATCGGTCGGCATAATTTACAAATTTCCGGGACCCAAAAAATAAATAAATAAATAAATAAATAAATTCACAGCTTGGCAACTTTTGTTGTGGTGTGTGATAGATGTGTTTTGGGGTGTGTGTTTTGTATGCTTGTGTGTATGAATATGGTGTGTTTTGTGGTGTGTGCGTGTGTGTGTGCGCGTGTGTCTGTGTGTGTTTGTGTCTGTGTGAGGGAGAGGGATCTGGGAGGACCAATAAATTAACGTCCAGTTTTTTATTTTATTTATTTTCTTTTATTACAATTGACTTATAACTTATGTTTATGTACTTCAAGTTAAGTTTCAATTTTTGCTCAGTTATTGTTTAATTATGTTTTTGTTTATGTATATAAGCAATCAATATTGAAAACGTTTTTATTTTATTCAATTGTATGTTTGTATTACACTATTGGAGGAATAAAAAATAAAATTAAAAAAAGGTGTGCATGACTGTTTGCGTGTTTGTTTGCATCGTTGGTTTGCATGTTCAGGTGCTTTTGAAGGTCACTCCTGCATGGGCACATCGTGAGGGAAATGACTTAATCTAGAATAAGGAAATCAAACTCGAAAGATCATGATGGCCTCATGCATTAGCGCTAAAATCTTAAGTATTTTGCCTAATTAATTATATGAGGAATGAAATAGTTTGCAGTCGAAGAAAAACGGGGTAGAGGTCGTCCACCAATATCTTGGACTGATGATATCAAGAAAGTGTCTGGACAAGGAATGAAAGGTGCAACAAAAAATGGCCGGTGAAAGAGTTGCATGGCGTGCTCTCGTGAAGACCACAGCAGCGCTTTACAGCGCCACCTGAAGTTGATAATGATGATGATGATGAAATAGTTTGATGAATATTCCCCAAATGATAAACGACAATATCAAAGAAGAACAAAAACATAAATGGAATATACAGATAAGACCAAAAAAAGGGGGAAAAGAAATGACTGTGCACATGAAATAGAATTAGCAAAATAATAATTTAAAAAGGAGGAATATAAATGATTATTATAAAGAAAGACAGAAAGACAAAAATGATAGAACGATAGAAGCAAAATTAATATATGGGACATGGAAAGAGATGATGATCTAAATGCTCATGACAAAAAATTAAAATGCTAGATTGAAAACAAGGAAAAACGTTAGCGAAGAGAGAGAGAAAGAAGAAAATGCATAGGAAAGGATAGAAAATGTGAAAGAAGTAGTAATATATATACGAGATACAGAGAAGTGTAGAATTACATGTACTATACATGAAAGACTTAAAACAACGAATGGCATACGGAAAGATAACTATAAAGAGAATATAAAAGAAGATAATAAAGATCTAATGAAAGATTAATAGACCTAAAGGGAAAACGTTTAAGAAACATAACCATTGAGAAGATCTATAGAACTATGGTAAAAAAAAGACAATAACATATTTAGGACCGTTATGAAAAATAAACGAAGTAAATCAAGATTTAGAAATACATAGTAAATAAGAGATAGAAGTGAAGAAAAAAAAAAAAAAAAAAAAAAGGAGTGATAGAAGGAAAGATGATAACGCAAAAGATTAAAAAGACAAAATAATATTTTAAAATGCATCCATAGGGAATGATAGAAGAAAAGAGGAAAGGAGGGAATTGCACTGGAAAATGCATAGAAGATATAAAAGGACAAAATGTCGTACTATGTTTCCATCACTGAAATTGAAAGACCTAGCTCCAATTAGCTGACAGATCAGTCCATCAAAACTTGCTGCAGGGGGCAATTTGTATTTATCCTAATTTGAAAATGATTTTGTTATTAATATGTTACTTTTGTAATGTTGTCTTCTTTTGTATCCGGACTTGCTGAAAACAGCCGCAACAGCAGGTTTTTTTTATAACAGTATTGAAATAAATAAAATAGTCAACAAACAATAAACGAATGGCAGTGCGTCACCCTCTTTTGTTCAAGGCGCCATTCACTTTGATACGATTGAGTGCGTTTAGGAGTATAACCGCCGCGGCGTATAATACTGTACATGTACATGATTGTATACAGTCTACGTGGTATGAGCGCTGTGTGTGTGTAAACCTGTGTCTCAAGGAAATACATAATAGTTACATCCT
This sequence comes from Strongylocentrotus droebachiensis, assembly GCA_035222895.1. Lineage (NCBI taxonomy): Eukaryota > Metazoa > Echinodermata > Echinoidea > Camarodonta > Strongylocentrotidae > Strongylocentrotus > Strongylocentrotus droebachiensis. The sequence continues at coordinate 97,335 of JAVYIG010006879.1, forward strand.
AAATATTATTTACGGTATACGTCTACCTCTGTATTGAACCGGTAAACGGGAGAAAGGAAAGGGTGAGTACATGTAGAAAATGCACCTAGATATTCATCATTCTGCATTTTAGAAGACAGAAAAGTGCAAGAGTATTGTGGTATATGATCGCAAATTATGTTCTAACGTGCGCGTATACCATGTATAATTATGTACAGTAACGGTTTATGCATGTATAAATGCTGCAGCTAACAAGGTATATTATGAAATGTAGACTTCTTTGAGTTGGTTTAGCGGTTCGTTCACATGGCTAGCTAAGTGTCTCGCATACATAAACTGACTCAGACGGACCCCGGTTCGAAACTTGGTCACGTCTTTCGGATTGTGACGTTAAAAGAAGGTCCCCAGACGTAATAACCATATCTGATTGATACACACCTGTGAGAAAGAAAAAAAATTACACACACAGCGGTATTTTAGATGTATGTCAGTATTATTCTTCCTGACAATAAGAGTCGATGGTCATGAAACACTAACGGGATTCGAGACATTTGAAATTCCAAATATTCGCTAGATATATACACATTGCGTTTTGTACTGTTTCCCCGTGCATATTGCACCGCACTCGTCAAAAGTTGTCCATTGTTGCAAGGTATCACTGTTCATCAAATAACAAATCATGATCATGCACGATTCAAGGGGTACCGTTTCTAACTACGACATGATTGGCATTTTCTGCTTCGAAAGGAATAGCTAGGTGGTAGACATCATCGTAGATTTGGAAGCGTATAGTATTATAATGGCGGACAATACTTGGCGAGGTGTACGCCAGCATATTATAGCTCCAGCGCGGAAACGCCCCAAATTGTGATATCTTTGTTATTGGTTAGCGTTATAGACCGATTGGGGTTCCATAACCAGGGGGCATCCAAGAGCCTAACGAGAGATAATCTGATGTTTTATGTAATCTTACAGGTGCATGGCCGTTCTTGAACTAAAGCGGGGATTTGTTTTACTATTAATTAGCATACTAGATGGCCTCCAATAATGGTGACTGACACAACTCTCCGAAGCGGTGTATATTGCAATTAGTCAATTTTGACTAATAATAGTTTCCATCTCTTGATATCGAGGGTTCAGTGACACAAAGACTAACTCCATTTTTTGCCAAAATGAGTATTTGATATCAAAATGTTCAGAAAATGTAGGCTTTCCAGGAAACACAAAGACTTAACTCCACCCAATACCATATTGAAGTCAATGGCTAGTGAAACATAAACTTAATTCCTTAAGGCCCAAGTGCTCAGTGACATATTATAAACCACTTTTTCCGAATGGCCAAAAATGGAGTTACGTCTTTGTGTCACTGACCCCTCCATATAAACTTCAAATAAAATGTTTAAACCTGCCTTCTCTTTTATATCTATTTCCCCCATTATAATCGATGTTTGATTTCCAATTTGTTTTCATTTCTCACGCGTTAGATCACGATGGCGTCAACACTTCAAGTCGTTACAGCTACTTTGCTATCTTCCCTTGCTCTCCTGGTGGAAAAGGCGTTATCGCAGACAACAGAGTCAATGAACGACACGGTAGTCATCGGACCAGACACAGGTGCTCAGGTCCTCAGTAAGTAGCACTGCTTTTGTTGTTGTTATTGTTATTAGTGTTATTGTTGTTGTTTAGTGCAAATGGCGTCCATTCATTTAGATATGTACATATTTATATTTACATAAATAAAATGTAATAATGTAAATAATTATGTATTGAAATTTTTGAAATAAAAACCTCGCTTGTGAATAAGAAGGAAAAAATACGCCTTTATCTTTCAGAACAAAACATTCTTGATATGATAAATGTGTGGTTCATGCTCTCATAAGTCTTTGTTTGATATTTTTAAAGTTATATTTTGTTTAGTTTTTGGGAGGAAAAAAAAGGAGTAAGATCTCAGATCCACTTGTCCGTAGCAGGTAAGATCACGAGCAATCGACACCATCCTGCCATGGTGGCAAGTTACGTTGAAATACATGAGAGAGAGCTCATTAGCTCGGGATCGAGCCCATTTTCCTCCCACTCATATGCGATCGCTTACCCACAAGACCACTATGCCTCACAGACTATAATGGACCCTCTTTTATAAGATAGTGAAGCGAGACTCTCCTAACTTTTATTTTGGGTCGATCAGAACAACATGAAACCTGGGATCGGTTGTTTTGTAAATGTAGAAAGTTGTCCCTACGTGGGAGAATCGGGTAAAATTCAACGAATTCAAATCTTACGATGTTTTCCAAGTTCATCTATTCTATCTACAGTTAACAACAAAATTATTCATGCCCCTTATAAATTTGATGTGCTTTTTTGTTGTGTTTTTCGTAAATCGTTGAATACTTTAAGATGTAAGCTTTAAAGCCCTACTGCACTACTTGTAGCTACTTGCGACCTCTATACAGCCAACAATGCCTAAGCGGTACCCGTTGATCCCCAATGATGCCCTTTTCTTATGTTAATTGAGGGCTGATTTGATGAGATAACCACCTGCCAGTGACTTTGCAGGGTGGTCTAATCCCTCCATGCCAAACTTAATATGTCACATTATCAAGAAAGATGGGCTTTAATATGTTACATTATCAAGAAACATTAATCGAGACAAACCAATTTTTCACGTACTTTTAAACAAAACTTGGTAAGGTATGAATAATTGTGTTGCTAACTGTATCCCTTGCTGTATCTATCTTCCTTGCAGATTTTCGTTACCTCTCTAATGACGAGAGAGCGGCGCTCTGGGCCTGCTTTCTGGGCGGTCTCATGGCGCTCGTCGGGGCTGGCATTATCTACTACGAATACCGTCTAAAGAAATACGAGCAGAACTTTCCTTATCCTCCCAAGAAGAAGTCCAGAAAACCCAAGACTGTCGAAGAAACCTCCCACTGAGAGCAGAAAATCAAAGGCGTATCAGAGATAGTGACTATCAGCTGGAGAGGAAGGGCTGTTGTGGAAAAATATATACATGTATATATAATTATACAACTCTGGTAGTTTGGACATTGTGTAAAGGATGTGTACACCTCCTGAACCCCCAATGTGTCAATGGGATATTTTTACAGGAAACCTTACCCCAAGAAATATCTAGTTATTCTGAGATAGTGATTGTATTCTTGCCCATTAATCTACTAGATTCCCCACCAATTGAAGTGTATATGAGAGAGGTGTAAAGCAAGATATTCTTAGAATAATGTACAGTTTCTCAGCACGACATGGGCATCACCATTTTCTTAATAACGAGACGTACTATTTAGTGTATCATGTAAATTGCTGCGCCCATGTCATGCTTAAAGGCATTACATCACGTCAAGAATATTTTCATTTTTATCTCTTGTACACTCTCGTTAGGATATTGGGCATCAAAAGGCATGAATATAATATCTCCTATTTCAGCATACCTAAATTTATTCTTTGGGCAAGGTTTCCTTTAATTGTAGCTTCTTGCGCCCTCTATATAGCCAACAATGCCTAAGCGGTACCCATTGGTCCCCCATGATCCACTTTTTTTAATGTTAATTGAGAGCTGATTTGATGAGATAATGACCTGCCAGTGACCACGCAGGGAGGTCTAATCCCTCCTGGCCAAACTAGTGCAGATAGGCCTTAATTCAAGAGGTGATAAGCCTAGATTGTGAATTTCAATCATGCGTGCCTATAATGCCATCATGTCTACCCATGCCTTACATTGTAATATCTCATGGAGCCTTTATCGTTTATATCTTTATCATGGTATCTTGATTATAATGTTGTATAAAACAAAAAGCAGGTCAGGAAATTATAAAGTACAATAGAGATCTCCTTATGTACAGCCAAAATGAGTATCGACATTATAACTATAGTCAAACCTAAAAATGATAACGGTAACTTTAGGATCATTCGGAGGTCATATTGATAGTTCTATCTTTGGGGTGGGGGTAGTTGAAAGTGCTCCTATGTATTAAAGATTGTGTCTGCACATTGGCCTAGCCCACCCCCCCCCCCCCCACCCCCACCCACTGACACATCAAATTCTGACTAAATTAATGTAAAGATCATGAAGAGGGGAGTCAAAGTCTATATTGAAAAATACCAAGATACTGTTTTTGTACAGAAAACAAGGGAAGGAAAAGCTAGAATATTCGACCGAAGTGGGTAATAAGAAAGTATAGGACAAAATAACCTACAGCTGGCGACAGTGTGTGCGTTCTAATGCATATGAATGCATCTTCACGATTTGATACCTTGCGGCATGTGCGATGTACCATATAGCAGACTTGCCACAAAGTCTTTCTTAGTTTTTTATGATAGCGAAATTATTTATCAATGCGTTAGAAATAGTAAGTTATTAAGGCATTTGATACAGGTATAGGGGAGGATGCTGGTGTACGTTAATGATGAAAACGCTACATCTAAAGATGACTTTTCACACAACTCGATCTTAATGATGAATTATTTCTTTATTGCAACCAAAACGTGATGTCAGATTTCAAATAAAAATACAAATACAAACAGATAAATATGGTAGATATAATGTACAAAAGTCAAATATAATGTAGAATCTGATACATAAAATAATGATAGACAGGGGCTACTTGAAAAAGAACTCCTAAATTGTAGGAATCCGGGTATACTTGCACACGCTATAATATTCAAAGTAATTGTTAACGGATCGGTTCATCCCCATTCTGTATTATCGTCGATAAAAAAAGTAAAAGTGTTATACAGCGAGTAATAGGAATTGATGTATAATAACTACCAATGATAGTGATAATTTCATTCGAAATTTTAGATGCGTTTGTTTTTTATTTCAATAATATCCAGCAGTTATAATTATTTTTTACGTATTTCTTCGTCATGTATATTTCTTAATATTGTATAACATAGGTTAACATACTTTTTTACAAGATTTTTTGTATGTATATATTGCACCAGTATATGTATATTTTGATACAAACAGGGTGAATAAAAAGGCAACTTTAGTAGCCGTAATAGAACATTTTACACGTGAATCGAATAGTTATTATTGATAATTCACAAGACGAAACTAGACCGTGTAAGAGATAAAGAGAGAGGTTGAGTGTTCGAGGGAGATAGAAAGAAAGGAAGGAAGGAAAAAAGAAGAAAAGATGGGTAAAACGAAAGACAGGAATGAGTAGGCACTAAGGAAAAGACCGATGGTGACGATGAATGATAATGATGTTGGTGCCGATAGTGGTGTTGATGATGGTGATGAGGATGATGCATGGTAGTGGTGATGATGATGATATTGATTGTGATGATGATAGTTATGACGGTGGTGGTGATAATGATGTATATGTATATAATGAAAACAGTAAAAAATAATAACTTCTTCTTATTAAGCGCGTTTACAACAAAACTGATCAAAGCACTGATACAACAAAACCAAAATATATTTGGAACGATAACTTATATACATATAACACTTAAAGTAAACATAGTATTCATAAATATCCAACGATTGGGCATAATGTTCATAACAATATTATAAAAGATAATGACATAATCGTAGCTATGGTAACAGACATGTATATCACTTGGCCTGTTGAGAGCTAGAGAGGTGTTAATAAACAACAAACCGATTGGAAAAGGGAGAAAGCAAGATCACAATAATCGCTGAGGCTATCTTGTGGTACATCTTAATGTATTTCAACGGTAAAGTTCAGGTAACAGATTATAATCGAGGGCCATATTATATGCTGATAGTGAGAGTAAGGGGATACAGAAAGTGGGGTTGTTGGAGAGATATTATAAAGGATGAGAATACAACATTATCTTATTTCAAATTAACCATGACATTATCGCTCAATCGCATCTACTTTTCTCCAATTCATCACCTAATATCCCCCCTCACTCATAATAAAACTATAACCAGATGACTATATGTAATATTTTATGTTCTCTCTGCTCTGCTCTGTCTGTCTCTCTCTCTCTCTCTGCTCTCGATCTCCCTATCTCTGTTTCCTCGTCCCTGTTCTACCTGTCTCTAGTATCCTCCCCTCTCTATATCTTTCTCTCCTTCTTCTTCTTCTTCTTCTTCTTCTTCTTCTTCTTTTTCTCCTCAACCTCCTTTGATTCTTCTCGTTACATGTATTATTATTATTATCATTATCATTATCATTATTATCATCATTATTATTATAGTCATTTTACTATTACTATATACACAAACCTCCTGATTTTTGAAACATAATTAAAATAGCATGTTACTATTTTACTCCATGATTGTTGCTACATTTCTATATACATTAACCCATGCAGCATAGGTGTGAAAAACACATTGTCATTAGTGTTTCCAATCACAATTTTACTTCATAATATCACATAAAATCTACTTTTGTTGACAACAAATTCATGACGCGACGGTGCTGCAGCTGCAGCTGTGACCGATGACATAAACGTTTTGAGTTCAAGCCCAAATAGGCGACGAGGGAATATTCTGCATCACAAACCAATATATAAGAAAGCTTAAATACAGGATGAAGAACATGATGAAGATGAGGCGGTTGACGATCTCGGCAACTACCTCCATTTCCGTCCTTTCCTGTAAAATGATTATAAAAAAGGGAATATTGAGCGAACTCGGGCAACGGTTCAAAAATATGTGTGCTTTTACATGTATATAAAAAGAAGTGCAGGCAGCACCAAGTTAAAGTAAAAATTATTTTAGTAAAAACCAAATGAAATTCTGGATTTAGGATTGCTTAAAAAGTAAGTGAATATTGATTTGTGACCTGCCGAATTAACTTTTTTTTTATTGAGCCCCACTCCCTTTTCTCTTAGACAGTGTTTGACCAAGTATAATGATGTTTTCTGTCAATTTGTTTGTCCTTACTTGAATATTTGTAGAGGAGAAAAAGGAAAAAAAAGTCTGTGATCAAAAAAGAAAATTCACAAAACTGAATGTCTACCGACGTCTTTTGTATTGAAAAGACCCCTCCATACTGAACAATGTGAACCGTACGTCCTTTCTCTTTTTTTTTTGGTATTAATATAGTGGGAACAGTTCCAAAAGTAAGTATAATATAAACATAAGGATCTGATGATTTACACACTTTCAATAAAGGTGAGTACTTAAAAAAGTAAAGCAAGGAATAAAATGTACAAACCTCCTTTACATTATCCTTTTCTTGCTCCTTTCCTGTGCCTGATGAAATGCCGTTTGTAGAGGGATGCCTGTCTCCATCAATGGATGATGGTCTACTTGGAGGAGGGCTGGACCGGTTGCTATGGATACTACCGTTTGGTATTTGCCTCCCATGTCTGTATCGCCAAATTAATTGCCCCGAGCCGATTTCCCCAGGTGTTGGTTGACCATTCGCAACAGTTTCTTTTTCTTTTTTGCCGAAGTCGTTGCGTACGCAGACGATTTTTGCCAGGAAACCAAACCAGAAAGCGCGCCAGAAACGGCCGCGTACCTTTCGCGCGCTTTTGTAGATGTTGAGGTTTATTATGCAACTGATGAGACATCCGCATGACACGAGAAAGTTGACGAAAATGTAGCGGGCGAGCAAGGGCATTTGGCCATCACTGACAGGGAGCATGTCTGAGACGACGATCTGGAAGACGACCACGCCGAGAAGAAGCGACACTGCTGTCGAGAGTTTTTCCCCCGAGTCAAGGGGAACCCAGAACGCAACTAGCGACATTGCATTAATCAGGGATGACGGCAACATGAGGTTGATGACGAAGTAATACGACTTTCGTTTCAGCGCGATCTCAAAGTGAATCTTGGAGTAGTTCATGTTGATTATGGGGTCCATGTGGACTGTCTCATACACGTCGCCTAGTCCCACTTCCCACTGGTTGCTCGGAACGTCGCCCATCTTCGACGCCAGGTTCCGCGGCGTGAACGAGGCACCGGGCATGCTCGGGCTGCTGATGATCACGGTGCAGGTCTGGTTGTCGAATGGGAAGTTGACCACGTTGGTCAGACAGAAGGTGACGAAACGAGCTGGTACAGTGACCCGGATGTAACCGTCAGAGAAGATGATAGCGTAGCTATGATGCTCGGCAAACGGGTCTTCCGTCGACTCCATGGCACTGGGTTTAAAATAAAAATATGATGTAGTGCGATACGGTGTCTTGTCGGATAGGTGACATTAATGTACAGTCAAACCTGCGTTAGTGACCACCTGTCTACAAAGACCAAATTTTGTGTTTCCCTTGAAAATGGTTTCTTGTGGAAAAATGTACTTAAAGGTAATACAAAGTTTTGGTATGGGGTCATGAATTTGGTTCAAATGAACATATTGGAAGCATATGCGATCCTACAATATTCAGTGATCGTTATCAGGGTTGAAATCGAGTCTAAAGTGATGAAATTGTAATAATAAACTCTTCATGTTGTATAGCGCCCTCTCAAGGTCAATATATTAATTTACCTATAAAACAATGTTATTTGACTAAAATCGACCGAATCGCTATTACCGTTTGGAATATAAATATCACAACTGCATATTCTGAGATTTTCATGGTCGCAGCTTCCATCGTATGGCCGTAGGCGCTATTTCAAATTTATCAAAATTTACCGGGAGCACCGGTAAATTTTTATATTCAATTTTTCTCGAAAGCAGAAGTGTTTTAGAGGCTAATTTTTTTCGGTACTTATATTACATCCATAGGGGCGTCCAAATATATCAAAATTGTAAAGAATCACTATCCAGCCAATTTTCAAAATTTACCAAAACTTTGTAATACCTTTAAGGAACCTGACTACAAAGACCACCTTTGGTGTTTCCATTGGACGGTCGCTATAGACAGGTTTGACTGTACATCATTTTAGGCCACTAACTATATAAGCATAATTCATTTTGAAAAAATGTATGGTCATTAAATCCGTATAGAACGTCTACCACAATAGAGATAAATATTAGTCATAGGTCAAATTGAGTTATTTCAAAGAGATATATTTAAATAAAGATGAAGTTCCATTTGGTTGTGGCCATTCTTACGAAAATTGTTGAAATACTGATACGTTTTTAGAAAATGCGTTTCAGAAAATCCACATATTATTATTAAGGCAAAAGTAGGCCTATATATAGGCTTTGCCTTTTGAATTATGTGAACATTATAATTACACAATCCGAATATAGTTTATACAGGCGTTACAATATCAGGGGCGGATCTAGCTTTTTGCCAAGGGGGGGGGGGGGGGGGGGAGGGGGGGGGTTGACCAACAACAAAAAATCAAAAAATCGCGCCGTTTTACTGTTTTACTTTTTTTCTTTTTCACTTGGCCGCCCAAGGGGGGGGGGGTTAAACCGCAGAAACACCCCCCCCCCCCCCTAGATCCGCCCCTGCATATTTGGCAGTTACCCCTCGGCTGATATTAGTGTGACAATGTGATCGTTTTGAGGAGTCCACACTTACGAATTCTGCATTATGACTCGTGGCATCCAGATAGTTTCCGGGTCGAGGTTAAGATACTGAATCCCGTCATATTCGGTCTCATTCCATGACAGGCGTGGATCCTTCCACATCTATAGATGAAAAATTATAGAATAAGTTTGAACAAAGCGTGGAGGTGTTGTGGTCCAGTGGATAAGTCTCCAGACTGTTAACCTCAAGGTAAGGGGTTCGAACCCCTATCACAAGACTAGCGTCCTTTGGCAAGACGCTAGTCTACATTTGTCACTCCATCCAGGTGAGGTAAAAGGGTACTGGTAGGATTATTCCTTGAAATACACTTTGCGCTGATAACGGCCGCTGGAGCTAAAGCTATTGAAGCTAGGGTAATAATTTCCAAAGCTCTTTAGAAGCGCATAGGGACGTTGTAATAATGCACTATACCAGGACCAAAATAGTTTTAGTATTATTAAAATTAAACAAAATTATCAACGTTAACAAATAGTATCCATCCTTTTATTAAAGGTAAAGACCAGTATTGGAAACGCCCCAATTTCAAAAAATGAAATGGAAGCTCTCATTACCAATCATGTGAAAGAATATGTTTTGACTAAGACATGATGATAAAAAAATTGCCGGGAAACCGCCTACTAATTCATATATTTGGTAAATTTGTTTCTCTCATGGTCTTGTGAGAGATATAGGGTAGTCCCATATACATCTTTCTGTGTATAGTGCTTGTAACTTTACGAAGAATGGGCCAAATTTCTTATCATTTTGATGATTCCAGAACCTTGCAGATGCTAGATGCTAGATGATCAACCTTTTCTGATCGATTCCACAACGTTTCTTTCACAATGCAATCGCATGGCCATTACTGGTCTTTACCTTTAACAACATAAATTATACTTATGATGGTGCCTAGGTAGATCTCATCAAATCGTCGGGGGAGTTCATGAACCTGAAAAATAATTTTGTAAAACAAGGAAGTAGTTGATACTGCTGTACATTCTCTATGGAAGCCAGAAAAAAGGCTTCTTTATACGTTGCTTACCAATTCTACCCAAGCCGAACCACTGACAACTTGCCGACGGTCATCCTAGCAAAAAGTAAATAAAAAATAGAATATCACTTTCGGAATTAAATGCTAATTGCATTAACCTTTGAAAAAAATGTAATATAATTATATTTGAGTGTTCCCACAGTCGTCATCAATCTACTGACTTATAAGTCTATCAGCAAATCAAACTATTGCAATGGTGTTTCTGATTAGCTATGGGTGGGCATTACAAGACATTGTTTTACTAAGGAGCCCGAGAAGAAAGGTGAATACACGTGAATTGAGCATGTCTGAACAAGCCAATCTAGCTTTATTATTAATGATTCGTTAAGATTTAAGTGTTCTCACGAAGTTAAAAAATCAATCAGTTTACAAACCAAGCAATTCATCCGTTCATTTAATTAACCCTCCATTTACCAAAAGTGCATATTAGCACAGTCACTTAATTGCCGCAAGTCCCGATCCGCATAAAACAATAGGAACCAATCAGTAAAAGCATCTTGTGCTAGGCAAAAACATAACCAATTTGTTATATACCTTGGAAGTAGGCATTTAAAGTTAAAAACTTATTTGCCTCTCGTTGACATTCGGATGAAGAATCCAGATTGGGACAGATGTTTAGTGGCGCTATATACAGCAATTGACGAACATGGACAAGCGAAGGACTTCTCTGTGTCAAATTGATCTTTTCTTGATGACCAAAATTTCAACAAATTGGATTTAAAGCTGTTGTCTTCATAACAACCCTTATAACACATTTCTAGCTTGGTTCATTTTGCTCCTGAATCATTTAGATAATCCCGAAGCCTTTGGCATAACTATGCCATATAAAATACATAGTGGCACAAGTAGACCGTTTGCTTAGAAAATAAAGAATTAAAGAATAGTTTAACCAATCATACAATCGACTAGTCACAAATAGATGAATAAGTAAATAATAGAATTCATTAAATAAATAAATACTTATTAATCAATTACCAGCTCAAACAAAGCGAACAAGACGAATAGCACATCAACATATACTACATCACGATTGTTACGTAATGGTCTCTCTCTAGGGTCATAACCCGTGTCAATCAGGTCTCTGATCAATTGACCTTCTGCACTGAGGCTGCTTCCATTGGTACCTTTACAGATAAAGAAAGAGAGAGAGAGAGGGGAGGGTAAGGATAATTGAGAGAGAGAGAGAGAGAGATAGAGATAGAGGGGAGGGTAGAAAGAAGTGAGAGAAAGAAGGAGGGAGAGAAAGAGAACGAAAGAAAGTGAGAGAAAGAGGGAGGGAGAGAGCAAAAGAAAGGGGGAGGGGAGAAAGAGACATAAAGAAAATGAGAAAGAGAGAGAGGGGAGCGAGAGAGTTAGGGAAATATATAAACATAGATCGAGTAGAGTAGGAGAGAAAGTGGGGTAGAGAGAATGGAAAGGGGAGTATATTATGAAGAGATCGGGGGGGGGGGGGGGGCAGGGAGGTGAAAAGTATTACAAAGAGAATTTTCAGAATAAGTGAAAATTAGACAATTAGGTAAAAACATTTTATTCAATAAATACGTAGTAATAAATATTTTATTTTCAAATCATTACCTGAGCTGTTGGAAAATTATTCTAAAAATGTATTATTCACTTTTTTAATGCAACGTGATTTTAAATTTTCTTCTTCTTCTCCTGCTCTTCCTCCTCCTTCTCTTCTTCTGCATCTTCTCTTCCCCTTTTCTTCTTCTTCTTCTTCTTCTTTTTCTCCTTCTTTTACTTCTTCTTCTTCTTCTTCTTCTTCTTCTTCTTCTTCTTCTTCCTCACGAGATAACTAGATCACTTGCCTTACACATCTCTATGATATGGCTTCTATTCTAAATATTTTCTACAAACAAAAATAATTTTGTTTATTTTACATCTGATAAATATAGAATATATATATACCTTGTGCTTTTGTTACACCTTGGCCAGCTAGGATAACAGTCACCATGGTCATCACGACAAGGTCAAAGGAAACCTTCGAAACTAGCGCCATTTTCCCTGCAAAATAAGTTCACTGAATCAAGACCTTAGATCCAGTTTTAAAATTACCAGATTTAAATCGATGTAAAAAATAGTGTATTTTTCCGAGAATGATATATATGGATGAGTATATGGTACCTCTTTTCTCTTTCTTTCTCCATTTTTAATTCGTTTATCCTATTTTTCTCTCCTCCATAGTCTTTCTTTGATTCCTCCTTTACGAGTGTGCGTATATATGCGTGCTTGTCTTATGCAAGTTTTTTTAATTGTTATTTACATTCATTTTTTTTCTTCAGGGCCCGGATAACAAGCAATGATATAATTTTGTAATAATATCATTTACCACTGTATATACAAGATACATTGTTTATTGTTAATTTTTGATTACTCGCTAAACTATACCACTTGTCGATTTTCTTGTTTATATAATTGTTTTATATATGTATTGTGAAACAAAATTTTCATGTATTTGAATGAAGTTTACTAATAAATTCAAATTCAAGCGGAATTCTGCATTCTAGGCGTCCTAACCATTATCTTGCATTATGGTCACTGTAAATTGTTTTAATAAAAGTTGAATAAA